>WNWK01029440.1:0-24411 GCA_009830355.1 Cherax destructor | reverse complement strand
TCAGACTCCCTTAGTGCTTTACAGGCTATCCTTAAAATTGATACACATCACCCCCTAGTTCTTCGTATCCAACTTTGGTTACGTCGTATCTCTAGCAAGCACAAAGATATTGTTTTTGGTTGGGTCCCTGGTCATGTTGACGTACAGGGCAAGGAACAGGCAGACACTGCTGCGCGGTCAGCAGTACATGACCTTCCAGTATCATATAGAGGTGTTCCTTTCACGGACTATTTTGCGGTCATTGCTACGCACCTGTTGGCAACAACTCTGGTCTGACCTGCTAAATAACAAACTTCATTCTATTAAACCGAGTATAGGTTTCTGGCCTTCTTCTTGTCACCAATGTCAAGGTTGGGAGACTACACTCTCCCGTCTTCGCATCGGCCACACTCGTCTTACTCACGGGTATCTCATGGAGAGGCTCCCTGCCCCTCTCTGTGAGCATTGTCAGGTTCCAGTGTCTGTTCGACATATTCTGTTGGACTGCCCACTATATCAACGAGCACACAGAATTTACCTCCAACGGCGTCTTCGCTTTTTGGCACTTTCTTTACCTTCCCTTCTTGCTGATGGACCCTCCTTTAATCCTGATTCTCTCGTTGACTTTTTGACAGAAACTGACTTACTACACAAACTCTGAAGATTATACCTTTAGCACCTCCCTCAGTCCCTTCTACCTCGATCTCTTGCTACCCTCTATCCCTGCACTATCCACTGTCCTGCTGCACTCCATACCCTACTAATCATCCATCTCCCTCTTACAATCCATTCTCCCTGCATTCTGTCCTGCCCTGCCGTGCTGTATAACCCTTGTGGTTTTGCGCTTCTTTTTATTATAATAATAATAATGGTCATAAGTTTGCCTAAGACACTCCAATATAGAAACTGTATCATGCCAACACGTCACCATTTCCATTAGTATATAAACTACTTGTTAAATTCTTTAATTTTTATACTACCCTAATTTTGTAAACCTAGTTAATCACTCCAATTACCTAACCTTAATACCAGTATAATCATTGTATAGAGTAAGATTGCCTGATTTATTCCAATATTGAGCTTTAATAGAAACTGTGTAACATGCCAAGACAAAACCATTCTTGTTACTAATTTTCTTACAATCTAAACCTAAACATTTTAAACCACCTCACTATGGTAAACATATTTGATCATTTGAAATTTATACTCATTTGTAATCTATAATACAATCTAGTTATCCTTAACTACCTCACTATTGTAAATCTCTTTAATCATTTGAAATTTATTTTCATATGTAATTTGTAAATTAGATTAAAACCTAGTATTAAATCTGCCTGAAAGGTCTAACATGTCCAGGCATGCTAACGGCCATCTTTGTAATTATAGCTCTTAGTTCTTAACCCTTTCAGGGTCGCAAGGCCCTCTCCCAAACTCGTTCTCAGGGTCGTAAATTTTTCAGGAAAAAAAAAAATTTTTTTCGTGAAATGATAGATAATCCTTTTCCGATCATAACGCCACCAAAATTTTGAAATTTAATGGAAAACTAATGGAATTATGCTCTCGCGAAGTTAGCGGTATCAATGACATTTACGCATGGGTGATTTCGCCCACTTTGAGCCCTATTTTCGGCAAATTCCAATGTTTGTCTACTAAAATTATAGCTATTTTGCTAGAATTCCATTTGTTCTATCAATTGAGTATACGAAACCGCCAATTTACCAATTTCAACTACCCAATAAGGTGGTCAGAAATTGGCAATTTGGCCAATTTCACACAAATTTCAAAAGATGCCTATTTCAAAATAGGGTCCATAATAAACGAGACAGACATTCCTGGCACTCAAATAACATTTTATCTGTTCATTAGTCATGTCTTCAGGCCCCTCTTACATTACTTTTGCTTTCCATTTTGAATTTTTATTCTCACAAAAAATAGAAGATTTACTGTTGTGTATACATCTTCATCATTGTAAAAATGGTATAAATAATATCACCGCACTTGTGCAAGAATATTAGACTACCCAGTTGATGTGTATTGGACGCATGGCGTGATTTGTTTACTCTTCAACATCGGCAAAAATCGAACATTTTCGCTACTTTGCATTCAGTTTCAAGGTACAGTGGTACCTCGACTTACGATGGTCCCCAAACTCACCCTTTTATGTAAGTTTATTTTTTTAAATGCTTTTGTAAGTGTAATTTTGGGGGTCTAAAAGGACTAGTCTATTTTACAACATTTCTTAAGGAGATAAATTCGTTTGGTAATGGCACTTGAACAGCATTCTGGAATGAAAAAATATCGTAAGTCGAGGTACCACTGTACTTGTCATCGTGAAACCAGTCAAAATTATCTCTACTTCTGTAATATATCATCAATTCTATCAAATGAGACTAAGAAAACGAGAATACAAGCATAAATACTTCTGTAATATATAATAATAATAATAATAATAATAATAATAATAATAATAGTTTATTTAGACATGATACAATGATACATAGGTATAAATGAGGTGTACATGCCAAAAGCCCCTAATATGCTGTGCATTGAGGGCATTCTTAAGATTAAGTAATAGTAGACTACATGGTAAAAAATTATGGTTGATAATTTATAAAATAAGTATAATTGTGTATCTAAGTTGTATAATTTGAATATAAGTTGAACATAATAATTTATTAATAGTAACAATGCAATTAATTAAGTGAGATAACAATTTAAAACAATTAGCTGCATTGCAATTACAGTTTGTGGTCATTATAATGTAAATGTTATAGGAACAGTTAGCTTAGTATGTATTATTCATAACAGGTTTTTACATTTAAGTGATTAATCAGGTTTTTACATTTAAGTGATTATTTTACTTTGTTGGGAATGTTTGATATTGTGCATTTAGGTTTGGGTGAGAAGGTGGTTTTTTAGCATCGTTTTGAATTGGGGTACAGGCAGGGTTTCTTTGGCAATGACAGGTAATGAATTCCAAATTTTTGTGCCTTTTAGTAAGTAAGTAAGTTTATTCAGGTATACACAAATACATTTACATACATTATCATACATAGCAGCATATGTGTAGAGAACCTAGGATAACCCAAAAAAGTCACAGAGTGACTTATTTCCATTGGGGTCCTTTTTATACTTTAATATTTTAAATTGTAGGATATATATGTTATTATATTATAAAGGATATATGTATACACTAGGAATAAGGTAAAGAGTTATTTACATATACATGTGTGTTAGCTAAAAAAATAAAAAATCATTCTCCTCCCTTTCTGTCGCTACATTCATTAGGTGCCTTTTGGTTCTCTTCTTGAACTGGCTCATGCTATGACTGGCTTTGACATGTGCAGGCAGTCTGTTCCATTCCTTTATTGCTGTACAATAAAAGGTGTTTGAAGCCTGGCCACTGACTGTGGGTACTACAAAGTTGTGCTCTCTCCCCCTAGTACTAGTACTAGTATTGAGTTTTTACATAGTGTTAGATGGACACTGGGGACATCGAGGAGTGATCTGTGTCTAGTGTTATGGTCATGTGTCCTGTTAAAATTGGTAAGGAGAAGTTTGGGTGGTGGGTTAATATTTGCATAGTGTGTTCTATGTATGTAATAGGGACAGTAGAAAGTATGGATGTCTTGTATGGTGAGTAAGTTTAGATTTTTGAATATTGGTGGAGTATGTTGTCTGGAGTGTGAATTTGTTATCATTCTAATTGCTGCTTTTTGTTGTGTTATTAATGGTCTGAGATGAGTTATTGATGTTGAGCTCCATGCACAGATTCCATAGGTGAGGTAGGGGTAAATGAGCGAGTGATATAGGGTAAGGAGAGCTAGTTGTGGAACATAGTACCGTATCTTGGATAGTATTCCCACGGTCTTTGAGACTTTCTTGGAAATTTGTTGTATATGTGTCTGAAATTTTAGGCCATTGTCAAGATGGATTCCTAAGAATTTTCCCTCTGTGAGTTTTGTGATAGGGGACCCGTTTATCATTATGTTAAGTGGTACATTTGTAGCTCTGTTCCCAAACTGAATAAAATATTGAGAGTAAGTTTGTTAGTCATCATCCAGGTAGATATTTTCTGCAATTCAGTATTTACATTGTTGGCGACTAAGAAAACAAGTAAGGAAACGACTAAGAAAACGAGAATACAAGCATAAATACTATACGAAAATAGACTGCAAAGTCGCTGTTTTAAACCAAAAACACGTTCAGTTTTTTTTCCTCGTTATGCACTGTGTGGTAACCCCTGTGGTTTAGCATTTCTATTTGATTATAATAATAATAATGCACTGTGTGGTGCAGGATTTTTTTTATACTGCGCACACTGACCGCACAGACCTATTCTCTCACATCTAGGCCTACCAGCCTGTTTCCACTTGATTTGAGGGCACTAGAATTTAGGCATACTAGTACGACGAAAACCTTGGTGCGTAAGCCGTACTAGTACGGCCGAAACCCTGAAAGGGTTAAAATGTAAAAAACACATTGTATTTTTTACAGAGAAATAAATCAATTTGAATTTGAATTCCTTACGGACAGAGATTTCCCTTCCAAACAATAACCTCTCCTCCCTCTCCCCTCCTCACTGTCTTCCATATGCTAACAAGTCTCTTCAATAAAGGTAAAAGTTATGTTAAATATTCATTTATCCATTTCATTAGTCATTTATATTTATTTCTTATTGTTTTCTGTATAAAACTATAGTTATTCTCTATAAAATGTATTTTTTGTTAATATTTTTGGGTGTCTGGAACGGATTAATTTGATTTACGTTATTTCTTATGGGAAATATTGCTTCAGTTTTCGTATGATTAGATTTTCGTCAGACTTTTTCGAACGGATTAGTCATGAAAACCGAGGTTCCACTGTACGTACTTAACTCATGGGACCATGTGCTCAACTCTCCTTCATGCTGCTGTGACCTTTGATAAAAAAAAGTTTATGGGAAGTAAGACACATGTGCAACAGTTAGGCATCTTTATTTCAAAACTTTTCACAAAATGTTGAAGTG
This sequence comes from Cherax destructor, assembly GCA_009830355.1. Taxonomy (NCBI): domain Eukaryota; kingdom Metazoa; phylum Arthropoda; class Malacostraca; order Decapoda; family Parastacidae; genus Cherax; species Cherax destructor. The sequence goes on along the minus strand of WNWK01029440.1, from coordinate 19,424 downwards.
TGTGTTCAGGAACATTGTTCCAGACTATGCAGCAGAACTCTTCTCTAGGCTTCTCTAGGCTGTCTTCCAGGGTGATAGACTGATTATATTGTCTTTACATCTCTACTCCTTCTGCTGCCTCCTATATATTTGACTGAAGACCTGCAGTTTGAAAAGCAGCTGGGTTTGATCCTGTAGTGACTGTGCTTGTTCAGCCCTCTGACTAATACTTTTAGTAACTCCACACCTCCTCCTAATTTCCACACTCCAAATTTTCTGCATAATATTTACACCACACATTGCCCTTAGACAGGACATCTCCACTGCCTCCAGCCGCCTCCTCACTGCAGCATTTCCGACCCATGCTTCACACCCATATAAGAGTGTTGGTACCACTATACTTTCGTACATTCCCTTCTTTGCCTCCATGGATAACGTTTTTTGTCTCCACAGATACCTCAACGCACCACTCACCTTTTTTCCTTCATCAATTCTATGGTTAACCTCATCCTTCATAAACCCATCTGCTGACAAGTCAACTCCCAAATATCTGAAAACATTCACTTCTTCCATAATCCCTCTCTCCAATGTGATATCCAATTTTTCTTTATTTAAATCGTTTGATACCCTCATCACCTTACTCTTATCTATGTTCACTTTCAACTTTCTACCTTTACACAACCTCCCAAACTCGTCCACTAACCTTTGCAACTTTTCTTTAGAATCTCCCATAAACACATTATCATCGGTAAAAAGTAACTGTGTCAACTCCCATTTTGTATTTAACCCTTAAACTGTCCAAACGTAGATATACGTTTGTACGCGTACTGCTCCGAACGTAGATCAACGTTTTATTTTTCATTCCTTCAAATTTAGTGCAATTGGCCTGAGTCGCCTAGACATGAGAGAATGGGTCTGCGCCCTCAGTGTGCGCAGTATTAAAAAAATCTGGGACCACTTAGTACCTTGTGGGAGCACTAGTTCAATTGAGTGCCAGCTGGAGCAAATAATGTGGCAAACACCATGGATTCACTGATGTCATGTCGCATTAACACTCCCCTTATAAGAGGAAAGTAAAAATAGGTTCGATAAATACATGAGTGGCTGTGGGTGGGTGTGAGTTGGACCTGACTAGCTTGTGCTACTAGGTCTGATGCTGTGCTCCTTCCTTCAGAGGATGTGACCTGACTAGGTGGGTCATTGGTCTAAGCTGGGGGTGACATGGACCTGCCTTGCATGGGCCAGTAGGCCTTCAGCAGTGTTCCTTCTTTTTATGTTCTTATATATTCGGCAGGCTGGCTTTGGCTGTCTCTGGCTGTCTCTGTGTCTATATCTCTGTCTATATCTCTGTCTATATCTCTGTCTATATCTGTCTATATCTCTGTCTATATCTGTCTATATCTATCTGTCCTATATCTCTGTATCTGTCTATATCTGTCTATCTATATATATCTGTAATATCTCTCTCACATGTACACATAAGTACAGTTATTATACATAGTGTAAATTACCTAGGATAACCCAAAAATTCCAGGCAAAGTCCTATACAATGCTTGTATATACTATTCCATACACTTGCAACATTTGCCACATTGCTCCCCTATCCACTCTATCATATGCCTTTTCTAAATCCATAAATGCAATAAAAACTTCCCTACCTTTATCTAAATACTGTTCACATATATGCTTCAATGTAAACACTTGATCTACACATCCCCTACCCACTCTAAAACCTCCTTGCTCATCTGCAATCCTACTTCTCTGTCTTACCTCTAATTCTTTCAATAATAACCCTACCGTACACTTTACCTGGTATACTCGGTAAACTTATTCCCCTATAATTCTTACAATCTCTTTTATCCCCCTTTCCTTTATATAAAGGAACTATACATGCTCTCTGCCAATCCCTAGGTACCTTCCCCTCTTTCATACATTTATTAAACAACAGTACCAACCACTCCAACACCATATATCACCCTGCTTTTAACATTTCTGTCATTATCCCATCAGTTATAGCTGCTTTACCCCCTTTCATTCTATGTGGGAAAATGGACCAAACTTCCGGTTTGTAAGGACCAGACTTGTGGGAAAATGAACCCCTCCGATATGGTGAATTGTAATGTTGCTACTTAGCTTATTGATGAATCCAAGAAGTCGCAGCCATCCTCGACATCTTCACAGAGGATACATCCATGGCCTCATTCCCCACGGGCTGTATGGTAAAAAACATACACATGATTATAATATATTGCCCCAAAGGAGCGTATGCTCATATCGGCAGTCATTAACCCAAGACTGAGATAACACTCACGTGTTTGGACTTAAAAGTCCACGCATAACCGCTGTCAATACGTAAATTTTGATGCTCCTGACATACAAGAACTGCGCAGTTCCCTGCCTGGCAAGAACATAAAAACATACCTTGCTCGTGTAACATGAGCGATGGTGTTGACTCCACCATATACTGCGGAAATGCTGTCTTGATTTGTAGAATGCCGCTGATGAGTCACCGTCTTGTTTCGATGGAGTTCTCTAGCGATTGTTTCTATGTTTGTCTTTTAGCAGTAATAAGAAGAACACTTCTGAATATACCGCGATTTTAAACACTAAACGCGCTGGAACAGAGTTCTTATCCGATTTTCCAACATTAGTGGAGATTGAAGGAGAACGGACGCGTACGACTAATGTTCCTTTGTCAGGTCAAATCCTCGTATCGCAGCTCCCGTCCTTGTCGTGTCTTAAGTCAATCTAATCCTTCCTACGTCCCGCAGCTCGGTCAAGCTGGGCATCGCTGACCTCAGCACAATTCTACACTTGCTAAACACTGCAAAAAGTTGCAAATCAAATGCTTGTGTTCTCTAAATACTTCGATCACTGGAGCACATGATTGTAATGTTCAAGTGTAGAAACTAATACAGCAGTTTACTATAACTTTTCTGCTCTGGCAAAGAATCACATTTATATCATATGTCTCACTTATTAATTCACATTGGTTGCAACCCTGGTCAGCTACTATGTGGCTGTTTGGGTTCGTCCATATGTTTTCAATTAAACTGTTGACCAGTAAACCCAGACACGACGTCTGACCCTTTCTAAGGGCTGGGCCCCTAAGGGCAGGGCCCTTTCTAAGGTCAGAAAGGGCTGATACCCCCCCTCTTTTGGAGAATTTTCTCCACATTCTACGTAATGCCTCGCGCACCTTCCCCCACACTCGCATCCTGCTCTTCTTCTCTCCTAAACGATGTTATACCTCCCTGGCCAGTGCATGAAATTACCGCCTCCCTATTTTCATCGACATTTAAAAGTTCCTCAAAATATTCCCGCCATCTACCCAATACCTCCAGCTCCCCATCTACTAACTCCCCTACTCTGTTTTTAACTGACAAATCCATTTGTTCCCTAGGCTTTCTTAACTTGTTTATCTCACTCCAAATTTTTTTTTCGTTTTCAGCAAAATTTCTTGACAGCCTCTCCCATTCTTTCATCTGCTCTTCTTTTGCACTCTCTTCACCTTTCTTTTACTCTCCATATACTCTGCTCTTGCATTAACACTTTTGTTTTGTAAAAACCTCTCATAAGCTACCTTTTTCTCTTTTATCACACCCTTTACTTCTTCATTCCACCACTCACTCCTCTTTCCTCCTGCACCCACCCTCCTATAGCCACAAACTTCTGCCCCACATTCTAATACTGCATTTTTAAAATTATCCCAGCTCTCTTCAACACCCCCCCCCCCCCACTACTCATACTTGCACTAGCCCACCTTTCTGCCAATAGTTGCTTATATCTCGCCATAACTTCCTCCTCCCTTAGTTTTTTAGTATAATAACCTATGTGACATGTCAAGATATCTTATTCATGAAAATAAGATACCAGTTATACTAAGCAAATTTCCTAAATTTGCTTGTAACAGATAAGTGAAATGTAGATATAAATCCAAATGTACAATTGTTATCCCTTTTGGAGCCTAGTGCCTAGGCCTTTTGTATATCCATATGCTCTTGCACTACCGTCCACAGGATGGATATGGGGTGCACAATAAACTAGCCACTTCGGTGGCAAAATCTAAATCTTACTTGCTGTTGCCATTTCTTTTTGTCCCATCTACCTTTTACTCTAGCTGTAGCTACAACTAAATAATGATCTGATATACCCGTTGCCCCTCTATAAACATGTACATCCTAAAGCCTACCCATCAACCTTTTATCCACCAATACATAATCTAACAAACTTCTTTCATTACGTGCTATATCATACCTTGTATACTTATTTATCCTCTTTTTCATAAAATATGTATTACTTATTACCAAACCTCTTTCTACACATAGCTCAATTAACAGTTCCCCATGTAAATGGGCACCCCAAATTTACCTACTATTCCCTCCACAACATTTTTACCCACTTTAGCATTAAGATCCCCAACCACAATTACTCTCTCACTTGGTTCAAAACTCCCCACACACTCACTCAACATTTCCCAAAATCTCTCTCTCTCCTCTACACTTCTCTCTTCTCCAGGTGCATAAACACTTACTATAACCCACTTTTCACATCCAACCTTTATTTTACTCCACATAATCCTTGAATTTATACATTTATATTCCCTCTTTACCTGCCATAACTGATTATTCAACATTATTGCCACTCCTTCTTTAGCTCTAGCTCTATTTGAAACCCCTGACCTAATACCGTTTATTTCTCCCCACTGAAACTCTCCTACCCCCTTCAGCTTTGTCTCACTTAGCCAGGACATCCAGCTTCTTTTCATTCATAACATCTACAATCATCTCTTTCTTATCATTCGCACAACATCCACGCACATTCAAACATCCCACTTTGACGGTTTTCTTCTTTTTCTTTTTAGTAAATCTATACAGGAAAAGGGGTTACTAGCCCATTGTTCCCGGCATTTTAGTTGACTTTTCCAACACGCATGGCTTACGGAGGAAAGATTCTTATTCCACTTCCCCATGGATATGAAAAGAAAAGCAATAAGAACAAGAACTATTAAGATAAAATCAAAGAAAACTCATATGAGTGTGTATACATAAACGTGTACATGTATATGTATGTGTAGCGTGACCTATCATACAACTATTATTATTGGTTTTTACACTCTTCATCAGAGGATATGATCAAAATTAGTATAATTTCCCTGGCATACTTACTCGTAGGGACTTAACTAAGACACACTGGACTAATATTACAGAAATTGACAACTCCTATACTAATGATCATCTGTTACAATGCTAATTGTGTGGACACTGTAATCATTCATAATAAATATTTACTACATTGAGGAGTTACCACATATCTCTATTGGTCCTAATTCACCTGTCTTCCATGTGGTCAACTGTACACTAAGCTTACACACTTTGTGTACAGTATACCACAGGTAGTTGCAAGGTTTGCCTGTAAGTATACATTTTGCAGACTAAAAAAAGAAAAAAGATTATATTACAGAATTGCATATAGTGAACATAAATTTTTTTGTCTATGAAGAGTTTCTAAAGCTTTGTTACTGGTGATGCAGGCTTGGCATTTGATGAGTGGGACCTGGAGTACTACACTGAGTTGTTCAAGACGAAGATACAGCGCAACCCAACCACTGTGGAGCTGTTTGACCTAGCGCAGTCCAACTCTGAACACTCCAGACACTGGTTCTTTAAGGTATGTTGTAGCTAAAAACTGTTGGGATGGACCAACATCATGAGAATTGGAGGGCCAGACCGATGTCAGGAATAGGGACCCCTCATGTCTGGGAGGGGTGCTGCTCTCTCCATAAGGTGCTTGTCTGACTGAAAACCCTGCATATTTTTTGGCATTAACCCCTTAACTGTCCAAAAGTAGATCTACGTTCTTACTGCTAGCGCTCCAAACATAGATCAACGTTTTATTTTTCCTGCCTCCAAATTTGGGATGATTGGCCTGAGATGCCTGGTCAGTATAGAATGGATCTTAACACTTGGTGTGCGCAGTATTAAAAAAATCTGGGACCACTTAGTACCTTGTGGGAGCACCAGTTCAATTGAGCGCCAGCTAGAGTAAAGAGCGTGGCAAGCACCAAGGATTCACTGATGTCATGTTGTATTAACACTTTCCTTTTAAGAGGAAAGTGATGTTGACTCAGAGTTTAGTGTCTTTGAGATGGATTAGCCACAAGTGGTCAAGGAAATATTGAAAACTTAGATAATAACCCATGTGCAACATTTGTGCAACATCCTTTCAATTTTGATACCACTGGTAGTGTCATCCTGCCAGAATGTCCTATAACCTATACCCTAAGTAAAGAGAAACAATTCTGGAACATGTGCAATACATGTTTGGCAGGCCGGGTGGCTGGTTGGGTGGGTGGCTGATTGACTTTGGCTGTCACTATCTCCATCTGTATCTATCTCTGCCTGTCTCAGTATCTCTGTCTATCAGTGTCTCTGTCTAGGTCTATCAGTGTCTATGTCTATCAGTGTCTCTTCATAGTCAATCTTTGTTCTGACACTAATATTAGGTACTGAAATTGTACTCAAATAATAATAATAATAATAGTTAATAATAATAATAATAGTTCATAATAATAATAATAATAATAGTTCATAATAATAATAATAATAATAATAATAATAGTGCATAATAATAAATAATAAAAAATAATAATAATAATCTCCATGGGGAAGTGGAACAGAATTCTTCCTCCGTAAGCCATGGGTGTCGTAAGAGGCGACTAAAATGCCGGGAGCAAGGGGCTAGTAACCCCTTCTCCTGTATATATTACTAAATGTAAAAGGAGAAACTTTCGTTTTTCCTTTTGGGCCACCCTGCCTCGGTGGGAGACGGCCGACGTGTTGAAAGAAAGAAGAATAATAATAATAAGTTCCCTTGAAACATTGTTAGATGTGTCACTGCCTTATCTTATCTCCACTAATGACAGTGGTGACATTTGATGAGCTTACACTGCTTTGCTTTATTTGTATTACACAAATCTGTCTGTCTTTCTGTCTGCCTGTGTGCCTCCTTCTTTCTGTCCGCTTGACTCAACTGGTATTACACACGATCACAAGCACAGTATAACACTTTGTCTGGTTTTTTGAGTTATCCTAGGTAATTTACACTATGTATTTACGTATGTGTTCCTGTGAGATTGAGACAGATAGAGACAAAGAGATAGATACAGACACAGACAGAGATTGAGACAGCCAGTCAGGTAGCCAGCTGGCTAGCCAGGTGGCCAGCCATCTGGCTGGCCAGCCTGCCGACATCACTTTCCACTTAAAAGGGGAGTGTTAATATGACATGACAGAGAGTAGGATTGCAGATGAGCAAGGAGGCTTTAGAGTGGGTAGGGGATGTGTAGATCAAGTGTTTACATTGAAGCATATATGTGAACAGTATTTAGATAAAGGTAGGGAAGTTTTCATTGCATTTATGGATTTAGAAAAGGCATATGATAGTGGATAGAGGAGCAATGTGGCAAATGTTGCAAGTGTATGGAATAGGTTGTAAGTTACTGAATGCTGTAAAGAGTTTTTACGAGGATAGTGAGGCTCAGGTTAGGGTGTGTAGGAGAGAGGGAGATTACTTCCCGGTAAAAGTAGGTCTTAGACAGGGCTGTGTAATGTCACCATGGTTGTTTAATATATTTATAGATGGGGTTGTAAAAGAAGTAAATGCTAGGGTGTTGGGAGAGGAGGATTAAATTATGGGGAATTAAATGCAAAATGGGAGTTGACAGTTACTTTTTGCTGATGATACTGTGCTTATAGGAGATTCAAAAGAAAAGTTGCAAAGGTTAGTGGACGAGTTTGGGAGGGTGTGTAAAGGTAGAAAGTTGAAAGTGAACATAGATAAGAGTAAGGTGATGAGGGTATCAAACAATTTAAATAAAGAAAAATTGGATATCACATTGGAGAGAGGGATTATGGAAGAAGTGAATGTTTTCAGATATTTGGGAGTTGACTTCTCAGCGGATGGGTTTATGAAGGATGAGGTTAACCATAGAATTGATGAAGGAAAAAAGGTGAGTGGTGCGTTGAGGTATCTGTGGAGACAAAAAACGTTATCCATGGAGGCAAAGAAGGGAATGTACAAAAGTATAGTGGTACCAACACTCTTATATGGGTATGAGCATGGGTTGCAAATGCTGCAGCGAGGACGCGGTTGGAGGCAGTGGAGATGTCCTGTCTAAGGGCAATGTGTGGTGTAAATATTATGCAGAAAATTTGGAATGTGAAATTAGGAGAAGGTGTGGAGTTACTAAAAGTATTTGTCAGAGGGCTGAAGAGGGGTTGTTGAGGTGGTTTGGTCATTTAGAGAGAATGGATCACAGTAGAATGACTTGGAGAGCGTATAAATCTGTAGGGAAAGGAAGGCTTGGTAGGGGTCGTCCTTGAAAAAGGTTTGAGGGAGGGGGTGAAGGAGGTTTTGTGGGCGAGGGGCTTCGACTTCCAGCAAGCATGTGTGAGCCTGTTAGATAGGAGTGAATGGAGATGAATGGTTTTTGGGACCTGACGAGCTGTTGAAGTGTGAGCAGGGTAACATTTTGTGAAGGGATTCAGGGAAACCAGTTAATTGATTTAGTTGGAAATGGAAATGGGAAGTACAATGCCTGCACTTTAAAGGAGGGGTCTGGGATAGTGACAGCTGAGAGGGACTTAGTCTCAGCTGTCGTATCTGAGCGCCTCTGCAAAGACAGTGATTATGTATGAGTGAGGTGAAAGTGTTGAATGATGATGAAAGTATTTTCTTTTTGGGGATTTTCTTTCTTTTTGGGTCACCCTGCCTCGGTGGGAGACGGCCGACTTGTTGAAAAAAAAAAAAGTGAATCCTTGGTGTTTGCCGCACTGTTTGCTCTAGCTGGTGCTCAATTTAACTGGTGCTCCCACAAGGTACTAAGTGGTCCCAGATTTTTTTAATACAGTGCACACCGAGTGTTAAGACCCATTCTATGCTGACCAGGCATCTCAGGCCAATCGTGCCAAATTTGGAGGCAGGAAAAATAAAACGTAATTTAAGTCTCTCCTCACTTAACGACGTACTCGTTTACCGACGACTCGGAGTTACAACGAGCTCTCCCATGAGTTAAAAAAAAATATTGTATGCCATATGAGAACTTGGGTCATGCATCTCAATCTCCTTCTTACAGCCACTCAGTACACTAGCTTTTAAAGTCTCCAAGACTACATATTTGTATAAATTTTAACTTGATTGTGTACCTCATAGTACAAGATAGAAGTGCAGCAGCATTTGTATAAGTTTCGTAGCTGACATTTAAAGCACTCCAGAGCGATTGTTATTACAATAAAGAAACCTTTATCTTTATTAATTATTATTATCATCATTAACATACCTTGTTCATTGAGTTTATTTTTTTTTTATTAACACATCGGCCGATTCCCACCAAGGCAGGGTGGCCCGAAAAAGAAAAACTTTCATCATCATTCACTCCATCACTGTCTTGCCAGAAGGGTGCTTTACACTACAGTTATAACACTGCAACATTTACACCCCTCCTTCAGAGTGCCGGCACTGTACTTCCCATCTCCAGAACTCAAGTCCGGCCTGCCGGTTTCCCTGAATCCCTTCATAAATGTTACTTTGCTCACACTCCAACAGCACGTCAAGTATTAAAACCATATGCCTCCATTCACTCCTATCAAATACGCTCACACATGCTTGCTGGAAATCCAAGCCCCTCGCACACAAAACTTCCTTTACCCTCCCTCCAACCTTTCCTAGGCCGACCCCTACCCCGCCTTCCCTCCACTACAGATTTATACACCTCGAAGTCACTCTGTCTCGTTCCATTCTCTCTACATGTCCAAACCACCTCAACAACCCCTCCTCAGCTCTCTGGACAATCGTTTTGGTAATCCCGCACCTCCTCCTAATTTCCAAACTCCGAATTCTCTGCATTATATTCACACCACACATTGACCTCAGACATGACATCTCCACTGCCTCCAGCCTTCTCCTCGTTGCAACATTCATCACCCATGCTTCACACCCATATAAGAGCGTTGGTATAACTATACTCTCATACATTCCCTCTTTACTTCCATGGACAAGGTTCTTTGTCTCCACAGACTCAAGTGCTCCACTCACCCTTTTCCCCTCATCAATTCTATGATTCACCTCATCCTTCATAGACCCATCCGCCGACATGTCCACTCCCAAATATCTGAATACATTCACCTCCTCCATACTCTCTCCCTCCAATCTGATATCCAATCTTTCGTCACCTATTCTTTTGTTATCCTCATCACCTTACTCTTTCCTATATTCACTTTCAATTTTCTTCTTTACACACCCTACCAAATTCATCCACCAACCTCTGCAGCTTCTCTTCAGAATCTCCCAAAAGCACAGTGTCATCAGCAAAAAGCAACTGTGACAACTCCCACTTTGTATTTGCTTCTTTATCTTTTAGCCCAACACCTCTTGCCAAGACCCTCGCATTCACTTCTCTTACAACCCCATCTATAAATATATTGAACAACCACGGTGACATCACACATCCTTGTCTAAGGCCCACTTTTACTGGGAAATAGTCCCCTTCCCTCCTACACACTCTAACCTGAGCCTCACTATCCTCATAAAAACTCTTCACTGCTTTCAGTAACCTTCCTCCTATTCCATACACCTGCAACATCTGCCACATTGCCCCCTATCTACCCTATCATACGCCTTTTCCAAATCCATAAATGCCACAAAAACATCTTTACCCTTATCCAAATACTGTTCACCTATATGTTTCACTGTAAACACTTGGTCTACACACCCCCTACCTTTCCTAAAGCCCCCTTGTTCATCTGCTATCCTGCTTTCTGTTTTACTCTTAATTCTTTCAATAATAACTCTACCATACACTTTACCAGGTACACTCAACAGACTTATTCCCTATAATTTTTGCACTCTCTTTTGTCCCTTTGCCTTTATACAAAGGAACAATACACGCTCTCTGCCAATCCCTAGGTACCTTACCCTCTTCCATACATTTATTAAATAATAGCACCAACCACTCCAAAATTATATCCCCACCTGCTTTTAACATTTCTATCTTTATCCCATCAATCCCAGCTGCCTTACCCCTTTCATTCTAACCACTGCCTCACGAACTTCCCTACACCCACAACTGGCTCTTCCACACTCCTACAAGATGTTATTCCTCCTTGCCCTACACACGAAATCACAGTTTCCCCTGTCTTCATCAACATTTAACAAATCCTCAAAATATTCTCTCCATCTTCCCGATACCTCTAACTCTCCATTTAATAACTCTCCTCTCCTATTTTTAACTGTCAAATCCATTTGTTCTCTAGGCTTCCTCAACTTATTAATCTCATTCCAAAACTTTTCTTATTTTCAACAAAATTTGCTGATAACATCTCACCCACTCTCTCATCTGCTCTCTTTTACATTGCTTCACCACTCTTTTAACCTCTCTTTTCTCTCCATATACTCTTCCCTCCTTGCATCACTTCTACTTTGTAAAAACCTCTCATATGCTAACTTTTTCTCCTTACTACTCTCTTTACATCATCATTCCACCAATCGCTCCTCTTCCCTCCCGCACCCACTCGCCTGTAACCACAAACTTCTGCTGAACACTCTAACACTACATTTTAAATCTACCCCATACATTTTCGACCCCATTGCCTACACTCTCACTAGCCCATCTATCCTCCAATAGTTGTTTATATCTTACCCTAACTGCCTCCTCTTTTAGTTTATAAACCTTCACCTCTCTTTTACTTACTGATTCTATTTTCCTTGTATCCCATCTACCTTTTACTCCCACTGTAGCTATAACTAAAAAGTGATCTGATATATCTGTAGCCCCTCTATAAACATGTACATCCTGAAGTCTACTCAACAGTCTTTTATCTATCAATACATAGTCCAACAAACTACTGTCATTACGCCCTACATCATATCTTGTATACTTATTTATCCTCTTTTTCTTAAAATATGTATTACCTATAACTAAACCCCTTTCTATACAAAGTTCAATCAAAGGGCTCCCATTATCATTTACACCTGGCACCCCAAACTTACCTACTACACCCTCTCTGCATGTTTCTCCCACTTTAGCATTTAGGTCCCCTACCACAATTACTCTCTCATTTGGTTCAAAAGTTCCTATACATTCGCTTAACATCTCCCAAAATCTCTCTCTTCTCTCTACACTCCTCTCTTCTCCAGGTGCATACACGCTTATTATGACCCACTTTTCGCATCCAACCCTTATTTTAATCCACATAATCCTTGAATTTACACATTTATATTCCCTCTTTTCCTTCCATAACTGATCCTTCAACATTATTGCTACCCCTTCCTTAGCTCTAACTCTCTCAGATACTCCTGACTTAATCCCATTTATTTCTCCCAACTGAAACTCGCCTACCCCCTTCAGCTTTGTTTCGCTTAGGGCCAGGACATCCAACTTCTTTTCATTCATAACATCGGCAATCATCTCTTTCTTATCATCCGCACTACATCCACGCACATTCAGACAACCCAATTTTATAAAGTTTTTCTTCTTCTCGTTTTTAGTAGATTTGTACAGGAGAAGGGGTTACTAGCCCATTGCTCCCGGCATCTTAGTCACCTCATACGTGTGTCTGAAATTTGAGGCCACTGTCAAGATGTATTCCTAAAATTTTCCCTCTGTGAGTTTTGCGATAGGGGACCCGTTTATCATTATGTTAAGTGGTGCGTTTGCAGCTCTGTTCCCAAACTGGATAAAATAGGTTTATCAATTGAGTAAGTTTGTTGGTCATCATCAGGTAGATATTTTCTGCAATTCAGTATTTGCAGTGTTGGCTAGTGTGTCGGGCTTGGGTGAGAGATAACGTATGTAGTGTCATCTGCAAAAGTATGGGTTTGAGTAGTTGAGATGCATTTGGTAGGTCGTTAATGTAAATGAGAAGAGTAGTGGGCCAAGAACACTTCCTGTGGGACCCTACGGTAATAGTTTGCGCGGTGGAGCTAGCTCCATTAGTGTACACATATTGGTTTCTGTTGCTAAGGTATGATTTTAGGTAGTTTAAGGAGTGTCCTCTTATACCATAGTGCGATAATTTTAAGTGTAACAGATCATGGTCAACTGTATCAAAAGCTTTACGTAAATCAATGAAGATTCCCACTGGGATTTCTTTTTCTCAAGGGCGGTGTAAATTATTTCTAACATGTGTATAATGGCATCATTTGTATTTTTATTAGGCCTGAATCCAAATTGACAGTGGTTGAGTACGTTGTTGGAGGTGAGGTAGGAATATATTTGTCTATGAATTAATTTTTCAAAGATTTTGGAGAGAAGGGGTAAGTTAGATATCGGCCTGTAGTTATTCAGGTCTGCTTGATCTCCTCCCTTATGTATTGGGGTGACCTCGCTATTTTGAGTATTGATGGGAAGGTAGAGGATTCAATGGATTTGTTAAAAGTGTTGCAATAATTGGTGAGAGAACTTGAGAGGCTTTTTGTATATATAAGGTGGTAAGTTATTTAGGTCACCTGCTTTGTTTTTTAATGTGTTGATTATAAGTGAAACTTCTATTGGGTTGGTTGGGGCTAGGAATAGTGTGTTCGGATAGGTACCAGTGAGATAGTCGTTAGGTGGAGTATTAGAACTTGGGATTTTGCTTGCTATCTTTTTACCTATGGTGGAGAAGAAATCATTGAGTTTGTTTGCTGTTTCAATAGGTGGGAGTAGGGGTTCATCTGGTTTTGTTAGTTTGATTGTTCTGTTTGTGGATATCTTTTTTGTTCCTAGAATTTCAGATAGGGTTTTCCAGGTCTTTTTTATATCACCTTTTAAGTTATGTAATCTGTTCTCATAGTACAGTTTTTTTGACCTTCTTATCAGACTCGTTAGGTTTGATGAGTAGCGTTTTGTTTGTTCTCTTGATATTTGTCCCATTCTGTACTGTTTTTCATATAGGTGCTTTATATTAATGGACTTGAGTACTAGTAGGTAGTAGGTTGGTAGACAGCAACCACCCAGGGAGGTACTACCGTCCTGCCAGGTGACTGTGAAACAGAAACCTGAAACTGTTTTACATGATGGTAGGATTGCTGGTGTCTTTTTTCTGTCTCATAAACACGCTGGATAACAGGTATATCTAGCTACTTCTACTTACACTTTAGGTCACACTACACTGGCATACACATGCATATATATACATACACACATCTAGGTTTTTCTTCTTTTTCTTAATAGCTCTTATTCTTTTTATTTTCTCTATTGTCCATGGGGAAGTGGAAAAGAATCTTTCCTCCGTAAGCCATGCGTGTCGTATGAGGCGACTAAGATGCCGGGAGCAATGGGCTAGTAACCCCTTCTCCTGTACAAATCTACTAAAACGAGAAGAAGAAAAACTTTATAAAATTGGGTTGTCTGAATGTGCGTGGATGTAGTGCGGATGATAAGAAAGAGATGATTGCCGATGTTATGAATGAAAAGAAGTTGGATGTCCTGGCCCTAAGCGAAACAAAGCTGAAGGGGTAGGCGAGTTTCAGTGGGGAGAAATAAATGGGATTAAGTCAGGAGTATCTGAGAGAGTTAGAGCTAAGGAAGGGTAGCAATAATGTTGAAGGATCAGTTATGGAAGGAAAAGAGGGAATATAAATGTGTAAATTCAAGGATTATGTGGATTAAAATAAGGGTCGGATGCGAAAAGTGGGTCATAATAAGCGTGTATGCACCTGGAGAAGAGAGGAGTGTAGAGGAGAGAGAGAGATTTTGGGAGATGTTAAGCGAATGTATAGGAACTTTTGAACCAAATGAGAGAGTAATTGTGGTAGGGGACCTAAATGCTAAAGTGGGAGAAACATGCAGAGAGGGTGTAGTAGGTAAGTTTGGGGTGCCAGGTGTAAATGATAATGGGAGCCCTTTGATTGAACTTTGTATAGAAAGGGGTTTAGTTATAGGTAATACATATTTTAAGAAAAAGAGGATAAATAAGTATACAAGATATGATGTAGGGCGTAATGACAGTAGTTTGTTGGACTATGTATTGGTAGATAAAAGACTGTTGAGTAGACTTCAGGATGTACATGTTTATAGAGGGGCTACAGATATATCAGATCACTTTTTAGTTATAGCTACAGTGGGAGTAAAAGGTAGATGGGATACAAGGAAAATAGAATCAGTAAGTAAAAGAGAGGTGAAGGTTTATAAACTAAAAGAGGAGGCAGTTAGGGTAAGATATAAACAACTATTGGAGGATAGATGGGCTAGTGAGAGTGTAGGCAATGGGGTCGAAAATGTATGGGGTAGATTTAAAAATGTAGTGTTAGAGTGTTCAGCAGAAGTTTGTGGTTACAGGCGAGTGGGTGCGGGAGGGAAGAGGAGCGATTGGTGGAATGATGATGTAAAGAGAGTAGTAAGGGAGAAAAAGTTAGCATATGAGAGGTTTTTACAAAGTAGAAGTGATGCAAGGAGGGAAGAGTATATGGAGAGAAAAGAGAGGTTAAAAGAGTGGTGAAGCAATGTAAAAGAGAGCAGATGAGAGAGTGGGTGAGATGTTATCAGCAAATTTTGTTGAAAATAAGAAAAAGTTTTGGAATGAGATTAATAAGTTGAGGAAGCCTAGAGAACAAATGGATTTGACAGTTAAAAATAGGAGAGGAGAGTTATTAAATGGAGAGTTAGAGGTATCGGGAAGATGGAGAGAATATTTTGAGGATTTGTTAAATGTTGATGAAGACAGGGAAGCTGTGATTTCGTGTGTAGGGCAAGGAGGAATAACATCTTGTAGGAGTGTGGAAGAGCCAGTTGTGGGTGTAGGGAAGTTCGTGAGGCAGTGGGTAGAATGAAAGGGGGTAAGGCAGCTGGGATTGATGGGATAAAGATAGAAATGTTAAAAGCAGGTGGGGATATAATTTTGGAGTGGTTGGTGCTATTATTTAATAAATGTATGGAAGAGGGTAAGGTACCTAGGGATTGGCAGAGAGCGTGTATTGTTCCTTTGTATAAAGGCAAAGGGGACAAAAGAGAGTGCAAAAATTATAGGGGAATAAGTCTGTTGAGTGTACCTGGTAAAGTGTATGGTAGAGTTATTATTGAAAGAATTAAGAGTAAAACAGAAAGCAGGATAGCAGATGAACAAGGGGGCTTTAGGAAAAGTAGGGGGTGTGTAGACCAAGTGTTTACAGTGAAACATATAGGTGAACAGCATTTGGATAAGGGTAAAGATGTTTTTGCGGCATTTACTGGATTTGGAAAAGGCGTATGATAGGGTAGATAGGGGGCAATGTGGCAGATGTTGCAGGTGTATGGAATAGGAGGAAGGTTACTGAAAGCAGTGAAGAGTTTTTATGAGGATAGTGAGGCTCAGGTTAGAGTGCTGTAGGAGGGAAGGACTATTTCCCAGTAAAAGTGGGCCTTAGACAAGGATGTGTGATCCACCGTGGTTGTTCAATATATTTATAGATGGGGTTGTAAGAGAAGTGAATGCAGGGTCTTGGCAAGAGGCGTCATGGGCTAAAAGATAAAGAAGCAAATACAAAGTGGGAGTTGTCACAGTTGCTTTTTGCTGATGACACTGGCTTTGGGAGATTCTGAAGAGAAGCTGCAGAGGTTGGTGGATGAATTTGGTAGGGTGTGTAAAAGAAGAAAATTGAAAGTGAATATAGGAAAGAGTAAGGTGAGAGATAACAAAAGAATAGGTGACGAAAGATTGGATATCAGATGTGGAGGAGAGAGTATGGAGGAGGTGAATGTATTCAGATATTTGGGAGTGGACATGTCGGGCGGATGGGTCTATGAAGGATGAGGTGAATCATAGAATTGATGAGGGGAAAAGGGTGAGTGAGCACTTCGGAGTCTGTGGAGACAAAGAACCTTGTCCATGGAAGTAAAGAGGGAATGATGAGAGTATAGTTATACCAACGCTCTTATATGGGTGTGAAGCATGGGTGATGAATGTTGCAACGAGAGAAGCTGGAGGCAGGAGACGCTATGTCTCGAGTCAATGATGCGCAGTGAATATAATCAGAGAATTCGGAGTTTGGAATAGGAGGAGGTGCGGGATCACCAAAACGATTGTCCAGAGAGCTGAGGAGGGTGTTGAAGTGGTTTGGACAGTAGAGAGAATGGAACGAGACAGAGGACTTCAGAGCGTATAAATCAGAGTGGAGGAAGGCGGGGTAGGGTCGGCCTAGGAAAGGTTGGAGGAGGGGGAGGAAGTTTTAGGGCGAGGGCTTGGACTCAGCAAGCATGTGGAGCGTATTTGATAGAGTGAATGGAGGCATATGGTTTTAATACTTGACGTCGTTGTGAGCGTGAGCAAAGTAACATTTATGAAGGATTCAGGAAACGCAGGCCGGACTTGAGCTCGGAGATGGAAGCACAGTGCCGGCACCTGAAGGAGGTGTTAATGTTGCAGCTTTATAACTCGTAGCAGAAAGCACCCTTCTGGCAAGACAGTGATGGAGTGAATGATGATGAAAGTTTTTCTTTTCGCCACCCTGCCTTGGTGGAATCGCCGATGTGTTAAAAAAAAAAAAAAAAATATATATATATATATATATATATATATATATACATATATATATATATATATTTTATATATATATATATATATATATATATATATATATATATTATATATATACATGGACCCTGGTTAACGAATACTCGGAATCGTACAATTATGTAAGTATATGAAGCAAAGTGGAAGTGTATTTTGGGTCTGAAATAGACTAACTACTGACATTATTTCTAGGGAAATAAATTGTTCGTAACGGCACTTGAGCAGGCTTCGTGATGAAGCTTTTTCGTTAACCGAATGCCCACTTATATATACAGGTACCCGGTTTACGACGGTCCCCAAACTCACCCTTTTATGTAAGTTTATTTTTTAAATGCTTGTAAGTGTAATTTTTGGGGGGCTAAAAGGACTAGTCTATTTTACAACATTTCTAAGTGAGATAAATTCGTTTGGTAATGGCACTTGAACAGCATTCGGGAAAGAAAAATATCGTAAACCGGGGTACCACTGTATATATATACATATATACAGTGGACCCCTGAAGTTTAAAAACTTCACCCTGGGAAATCTGCTCAAGTGCCATTACCGAACGAATTTACTCCTTAATGAAAATTCTCACGAGGTTAGTCCATTTCAGACACCCAAAATACACTTCCACAAGAACTTACAAAAATTATACTTACATAATTGCACATTCCGGGTATTCGTTAACTGAGGGTCCACTGTTTTATATATATATATATATATATATTATATATATATATATATATATATATATATATATATATATATATATATATATATATATATATATATAATACAGTGGTCCCTCGGTTTTCGCGAAAATTGCTCCAGAATGCTGCTCAAGTGCCATTACCGAACAATTTCTTCCTTAAGAATAATGTCACGTAGGTTAGTCTATTTCAGACCCCAAAAATACACTTGCAACAGCACTTACAAAAATACACTTACATAAATGTTCGAGTTTGGAGATACAAAACCGAGGGACCAATGTATTATAATATATATATACAGTGGTACCTCGACTTACGATGGTCCCCAAACTCACCTTGATGTAAGTTTTTTTAAATGCTTTTGTAAGTGAATTGGGGTCTAAAGACTAGTCTATTTTACAACATTTCTTAAGGAGATAAATTCGTTTGGAATGACACTTGAACAGCATTCTGAATGAAAAATATCGTAAGTCGAGGTACCACTGTATCAAGTTCCTTGATAATGTGAGTAGTCACGAAAGCGCTTGGAATTCCTCTATTTTTTCATAGTGGTTGTCTTGCATATATATATATATATATATACATACAGTGGTACCTCGACTTACGATATTTTTTCATTCCAGAATGCTGTTCAAGTGCCATTACAAACAAATTTATCTCCTTAAGAAATGATGTAAAATAGACTAGTCCGTTAGACCCCCAAAATTACACTTACAAAAGCATTTAAAAAATAAACTTACATAAAAGGGTGTTTGGGACATCGAGTCGAGGTACCACTGTATACAGTGGTACCTCGACTACGTTTTTAATCCGTCAGAGAGGGCATTTCTTAAGACGAAACAAACGTAACACGAATCAATTTTCCCCATAAGAAATAATGGAAATAAATTTAATCCACCAAGACTTCCAAAAGTAGTTAAATAAAATATTTTTAGAACTTTTGGACATTAAATAATAAATAATTGAATAAAGAATACATAAATACACATGCAAATACATACTATTGTACAATAACATGTCACTTACATTTATTGAAGAGTTGTTGATGTGGAGGAAGTGAGGAGGGGAGAAGGTGGAGTAGTATTGCAGTGTTTGGAAGGGAACCCTTCCATTAACACTCAGTACCAAGTCCTTTTCTGGGTTACTTCCCTTTTCTTTGAATGCCACTAGACCAGCTTGAGAGTCACTGGACCTCTTCTAACAACAAATTTGTCCAGGGAGATCT
>WNWK01029439.1:0-24413 GCA_009830355.1 Cherax destructor | reverse complement strand
TTTTTTAAATTAAAAAAGAAACACTATCTCACACTTGCACAACAGGGTGGACGCGGAAATTTCTCTACCTAGCGTGCAGCATCTTATCTCGGACATGTGCGATGCGCACAACAGCCAAACACTGAATGCTGGAACTGTGAAGTGCACAGTTCCATACAAGAATTTTGTAATTTTTTCATATGCTAGGGATGGCTACTGACATTAAGCTTATGGATTATATAATGTACAAGTATAAAGAAAGAATTAAAGAAAAAAAAGACTCATTATATTGAATGTTATCGATAATATCGAGTGAAAATAGAGGGTGCTGCAGTTCCACAGTGCTTATACACGAGCCACCATTGATAGATATGCTCCTGCAATAGCAAATAGTTACTGTATTAAACAATCACATACAAGACTGAGTTTGTACTATTGTAATACAGTACAGTGGACCCCTGGATTACGTACTGCTCCAAACTCGAACAATTATGTAAGTGTATTTTCGTAAGTGCTTTTGTAAGTGTATTTTTGGGGTCTAAAAGGACTAATCTAATTTACATTATTCCTATGGGAACAAATTCGTTCGGTAACGGCACTTGAACAGCATTCTGAACGAAATAATGACATAATCCGGGGTCCACTGTACTGTACTTGAATTGCCATCCTTGTATGCTGTTCAAAATTCCACTTATTGTTTGTTAGCTTCAAAAAACTTTCTACAATGTCATACTAATGAATTAATAAAATAAGAAAGTCCCTAGAATAAAGCCTTTTTGCTAATTATGAGGCTACTTTTATTAAAAATCACAGAATTACATTAATTTCATGATACAGCAATATTTAATATTCAATACACAATAACCACACATAGGAGAGAGGAACTTATGACGACTTTTCAGTCCGACTTTGACCATTTGCAAAGTCACTTTGTAAATAGTCCAAGTCGGACCAAAACATCATGGTAAGCTGCTCTCTCCTATGTGCGGGTTATTTGTGTATTGTTCCAGCCACGGTATTGTGACTTTTTATTATTTAATATTCAGATTTAAGACAAATTGTTCTTAGTTACTGTATCATAAAACAAGATCTGATGGTAATGTACACAATGTATATACAATGCTTTATCATGATATTCTGTGTTAGTACTGGTCACTCATCCCTCCCCTTTTATCAGTTTTTAATGTTTTTATTTTTAGGCATTAAGGACATTCCAAAGTATTGACCATTTGGAAATGCTAGTAAAACGGTCAAGGAAGATCTGGTAAAGATGGAAACCTCTGTAAACGCTTGAGGCAGATATAGGCACAAGTCATAGCTTTACAACAGTTATTAGGCCACTCTTCTTTTTAAGTGGAAATATACATTATTGTACATTTCTATTACAGCTGTATAAAAATAATGATATATTGATAATCCCTTAAAAAATAAAGCAGATTGCATTCTAAAATCTGAGTAGTATTTGTCATTACTAAGGAGTTTTAAGGCTCAACTTAACTCAATTTACTCTTTTTTTTTTTTTTTTTTTTCAGAAGAAAGATCAGTATCCAGTCAGAACCCCAACATCATCACAGCTTTCCTTCCAGCCTCCTCAATTTTTCATGCTGAAGATTACTTACAAGAGATGTACAAAAGAATGATGCTTCAGTTAAGGCTGCCACAGTAGCAGAGCTATTTGTTACTTGCCAGCATTGCCTTAATTTTTACCTTCACTTGCACATATTGAACTTTTATTGTATCTTATTTATTGTGAATCAAATATATTTGCTGAGCTTTTATATCTTAGTACTATTTTATGGAATAGCTTGAATCCTGTCTTAGGCTTGTAACAATATATACATGTTATTAAACAAGCTCATTTTCCCAACCATCCTTAATATGCTGACAATCTGACATTCCATAGTGCTAGAATGGTGTTTGTTATAAATACTGTACCTGAAAATCCTTTTTTTATTGAATTACAATTATTATTATTATAATCAAGGAGGAAGCGCTAAACCCGTAGGATTATATAGCACCTGTGGGGGATGTGGAAGGTATTCAGGCTTAATTCAGGGAACTGGAGCACAGATCCAATTCCCTAGATCAAGAGCCCTTCACCAGCATCAAGGAACCTTCCTTGAGGAAATTCAATTACAAATAATAGAAAACCACATAATATCTGCATAATTTATTTCCAGATTTAGGCTTATTTTGTTATTAACCCTTTCGGGGTTATGGTCGTACAAGCACGTTTTACACTGTGGTTATTGACGTACTAGTGCGCCTAAATTCTAACGCCCCCAAATCAAGCAGAAACAGGCTGGTAGGCCTAGATGTGATAGAATGGGTGTGTGCGGTCAGTGTGCGAGTATAAAAATTCCTGCACCACACAGTGATAATGAGGAAAAACTCTGACCGTGTTTTTGTTTAAAACAGCGACTTTGCAGTCTTTTTTCGTATGGTATTTATGCTTGTATTCTTTTTTCTTAGTCTATTTTATAGAATAGATGATATATTACGAAATAGAGAAAATTTTGACTTTTTCAGGTACGTACCTTGAAACTGGGAAAAGGGAAAATGTTCGTTTTTCCGATGTTCAAGGTAAACAAATCACACCATGCATCTAATAACATCAACTGGAGAGTTAATATTTTCACAATGCGATATTTTTTACCTTTTTTTAAATGATGCAGTTGTATACAAACAGTAACTTCTTTTTTTGTGAAATAAAAATTCAAAAGGGAAAAAAAGTAAAAGAGGGGCCTGGAGACGTGACTAATGAACAGGAAGATGTTATTTTAGTCCCGGGAATGTCTGCCTTGTTTTTTATGCCCCCCGTTTTAAATTGGACCCTTTGTTTTGAAAGGGCCCAAATTGCCATTTTCACCTTTTTGAGTGTTGAAATTTAAAGGCTTTCGCCAATTGATAAAAAAGGGATTCTGGGAAAAGCAAAATTTTAGTAGAGAAAATTAATTTGGAAAAAGGGGCTAGCAAATCATTTTGAGTAACCCCAAAAGCATAATTGTTATTTTTCATTTTCTTTTTTGGGGTTATGTAAAAAGTTTTAATTTATGAAAAAATTTGGGAAACGGTTTAAACCCCCCTTGAAAAGGGTTAAATTCAGGTTTCATTTTTCCATTTGGGAGGGTTTTTGCCCAAAATTTTAAAAAATTGGTAAAAGGGCTCTCTGGAGATTTCGTGGAAATGATTATTAAGTATATTTTTGGGGTTGGGAATTTTTTTTGGGGGGGTTAAAATGATAACCCGGGCTTTTTTCCAAGGGGAAATTTTTCGTAATCCCTTGACAGACTTCGGATAATTTTACGAAACTCGGGGTCCACTGTAAAATGGTGGGTTTTGTCAACCATTTTTTATTTTTTTTAATGCCCCTTTTGAATTTAAAAATTTTTATATATTTTTAAATTTTTATACAGAAGTTACTACATACTGTAAAAACAGAATAGAAACCTGCCTAAAAACTTTTTTAATTGCTATTGGTCAGAGGCCCATAAAGCCATTTCCAGAAAACGAGGGCAAGTGGGGAGGTTTTTTAAAAAAAAAAAATTGATTTAGGATGAGAAATTCATTTAATTCATTTTGAGGAAACCTAGGTTTTTTTTCATTAATGGGTTAGTTAAACCCAAAAATTTGGGGACGGGGGATTTTAATAAAAGCATTATTCATATACTATTTCCCCTTGGGGTTTTTGGGATAAGCTTAAGCCGGGGTTTTTGCCTAAGCCAAATTCCCACCCCCTTTAACAGAAACAGGTGTTGGCCCAGATTTATAGAATGGGTTTCGGTCAGTGTGTGCAGTAAAAAAATTCCTGCCCAAACAGTAAATGGGGAAAAAAAAAGGGCCGTTTTTTGGTTTAAAACAGCCTTTGCAGTTTTTTCGTATTTTTATTGTTGTATTCTTTTTTTGTTTTATTTTATAAATGGGAAAATAATTTAAAAAATAGAGATGATTTTTATTTTTTTACAATAACAAGTACAGTAGGGCCCCCCTTTACGGCAGGTTGGGGTTTAGGCTAGTCCTTAAACGAACCCAAAAGCAGAAGCAATTTTTTCCCCTTCTAAATGCATATAAAAAGCAACAAGTTTTTAACATATTAATTAAAAGACTAGGATTAAAAAAACAATAAAAAAAAGGAAACACAGAGTAATTATTACTTACCTTTAAAAATTAAATTTAAAATATTGGAACCCAAATTTTTGAAAAAATCAGTAGTCATCCGCGAAGGATTTTTAAAAAAAGGGGGCTACCTTTATAGTTTTTTGGGCTGGGCTTGATAAATTATCATAGGTTTTAACTTGCAATCCCCGGTTAGCTCCAAAGAGGGGGAAAAACTCAGATGGAAAAAGGGATGTTAGGAAGTTTTTCAGCCATAGAGGAAAGTTTAGTCTGGCAAGTGATGTAGTGGAGGCAGGAACCAACAAAGCTTTAAGACGGGATGATAAAGATCATGGGCGGGGGAAAAACCGGGGCGGCAGTAAAGGGGGGGCCAGGACGTTCCCCCCTGAAACCCCTTGGGAGTACATTTTTGGGTTACCCGGGTTCTCACTTTGTTGCTTTTTAACTGTATTTGATGGCTATCTAGCGTCAACATATACCTTGTTAGTAAGTTTATTCAGGTATACACAAATACAGTTACATGATTATAAACATACAAATATCGTGAAAAACCCGGGAAACCCCAAAAAAAGTTAGCAGGTTTAATCATTTCTAACTTGGCACAAAAGAGACCCACCCTTTTTTAAATTCATGTAGTCAATGGGGCCAAACTAGTAAACAAAGAGTAAAGGGGAAGGGGAAAAGAAGGGTTCAGACAAGGAAAAAAAAAAACAAAAATAGTGGCATCACTCGGTAGGCGAAATGAATGCTTTCGGTCCATTTTATTCTTACAACGTTTTAAGTTTTAATTTTTTACCCAAAAAATTTTTTTATTAAAAATAATTACCTCACTACTCTCTTATTTGTGTACAAGTTGTACAAAATAAACAAAAGCAACACTCCCTTCTCATGCAACCCCTTTTTTTAGAGTTAAGATAGTATTCCATTATTTTTTCTAAAAAAAAAAGTCAAACCCCAAAAGGGTTTGGAATAGCTATAAAAGGGGAAGGCAAAAAAGAATATTTTTAATTATCCCTTAATGTTTGACTAGATAAAAGAATTTTCCGACACTTCCAAAGTAGCTTGGTAAAAAATATCATATTGTCAATTTTTTTTCTGTGGGGTATGTGTCACAATACAAATACCTTATATTGTGTACAATTTAAAAAAAAACAAACAGCAAACCCCTTTCTCATGCAAACTATTTTTGAGTTAATGATATATTACCATTATTTTATCAAAAAAAAAGAAGTGCAAACCCCAAAAAAGGGCGTGAATATATATAGAGTAAAGGCATATGAAAGGAAATTTTTTTTCCAGTTATCCCGTTTGACTAAAAAACGTAATTTTTCCCCAATTTCTCAAAGTACGGGAAACAAATATCATATTTTCAATTTTTATTCTTTTTTTATGTGTCATGTTTATATGCATGAAAGTTTTTTTAAATTTTTTGAAGAAAATATCATAGATGAATTAATAAAAATGTCTATATTAACGTAAAATAAGACATTTAATGTCCCCCGGTGTTAAAAAATTAGTAATGTTTTCCCCCCGGGGCAAAAAAAAGATATAAACAGATGTTTATATGCTATTAAATGTTTTTTATAATTTTGAAGAAAAAAAAATAGATGGATTAATAAAAATGTCTATATTAACGTAAAAAAGACATTTAAGGCAAAGTATTATTATTAGTATTCGTAATGTTTTCCCCCGCCCGGAAACCACACCTACATAGCATATAAACAGCATGTTTTTTGCTATGTGGTTTCTCATAAAATTTTGAAGAATTTTCATAGATGGATTAATGAAAATTTTATATTAACTAAAATAAGACTTTTAATGTCAAAAAGTGATTATTATTAGTATTTTAATTTTTTTCCCCCCCCGGGCAACATTTTTCATATAAAAATTTGTTTTTTGCTATGAAATTTTTCATATTTTTTTAAGAATATATCATAGATGGATTAATAAAAAATTTATATTGACATAAAATTGGACATTTAAGGGCCCGAGTGATGATTAAAATAGAAGATGCTACGGAAAAATGAAAACAAACCGGGTGGGCCCGGATCTAAAAGCCCCGGTATACAAAATTTTTCATAATTTGAACCGCCGATAAACGGAACCCCCCGAGAAAGCCAAAAGGGGCCCTTACCTTGAAATTGAGCTCAAAAAAGTGAAAATGTTGTTTTTCCCATGTTCAAAGTAAACAATCACACCATGTCCCAAAACACACAACTGGCAAATCTTTTTCATACAAATGCCTGATATTATTTATACCATTTTTAAATGATGCAGTTGTATTAACAATAAATCTTCTATTTTTTTTGAGAATAAAATTCAAAATGGAAAGCAAAAGTAATGTAAGAGGGGGCCCGGGAGACAAGAACAGAGATGTTATTTTGTGCCCGGAATGTCTGTCTTGTTTATTATGGATCCTATTTTGAAATTGGCATGTCTTGAAATTTTTGTGAAATTTGGGCCAAATTCCATTTTCTGACCACTATTTTTGGGTAGTTGGTTTGGGAAATAGGCAGTTTCTTGTACTCAACGATAGAAGAAATGGAGTTCTAGGGAAAAAGCTATAAATTTTTGTAGACTGAAGCATTGGGAAAGTGCCAAAATAGGGGCAAAGTGGGCGAATCCCGGTTTAAGTGTCATGGTACTGCTAATCCGAAAACAAAATTTCCCTTAGTTTTCTCAAATTTCATAATTTTTTGGGGTTATATCGGAAAAAAATTATTATTCCATAAAAAAAATAATATTTTTTTAAATTGTGGGCCCTGAGAACGAGTTTCAGAGTCCCCCTTGGGCCCCCAAAAGGGGTTAAATTACGAATACTCGAACTTTTAGTTTAGTATTTTATTTTTAAAAAACACTCATCTGTACTTGAGCTTAGCACTTGTACATGATTTTGGATACTCATTCCCCGCTACTGATAACCACCCCAATTATTTTTTTTTATAATCAAAACAAAAAGCTAAACCTACTGGGTAAAGGATGCTTGATCCCTTAATGGCAGTCCTTGATGCTGATGGGGGGTCTTTATCAAGGATCTGGATTTATCCCCCTTTTCCATGGATTGATTCTGGCTGCCTGCCCATTTCCCAGGTGCTACATAACCCCAAGAGGTGTAGCACTTACTCTGAATAAAAAACAATAAACCTTGAACATAATAGAAAGATACAGTAGTTCCTTTACAATTACAGTGGAACCTCTGCTTACGAGTGCCCCACCATGCAAGTTTTTCAGGATACAAGCTGTTGCTCGTCGATTTTTTGCTCCTGGATACGAGCCAAAATTCAGGTTGCGAGCTTCCCTCAAGAGGTTCTTGATGCTGGTGAGGGGCTCTTGATCTAGGGAATTGTATCTGTGCTCCAGTTCCTAAATTAAGCCTGAATACCTTCCATCCCCTCCCCCACAGGCACTGTATAATCCTATGGGTTTGGCACTTCCCTTTATAATAATACAGCATCTCCTCACTTAACGACGGAGATAGGGCCTAAGACCCTGTCGGTAAACGATTTCATCGCTAATCAAGGAATCACCCTTACTGACACTTCAAAAGTGTCACCACTCAAAATTAACAACATTCAGTTTATGCTTGCTGGGAAATTCCTTTCAATCTGTTTATTATTAACTGTAATACAACATGAAATAGATCAATGACTTACTTCCGAGATATTCCAGGAAACGCGTGCATAGCTGAATACTTGGGGAATTTTTTTTTAGAAATCGCACTTTTTCAGTCTTTGCATAGTTACCCTTCAGGCGCGTAACGTTTTGTTATGGTCGCGGTCACTTTTTTTTTTTATCCCTCCTCACCTCCACCCTTCAATACCTCTCTATATAATGTCAGCTTTTATTAATTTGGGTGTCTTTATCATGCTTCTTCGTTATTTATGTTATACCTAATATTCTGGAATAAATATGATAGGTAGATAACCTTTATTGATAGTAATAGTATAATTATACAATATTTTATAGTGCCGTGAACGCATAAGTGCGATAAACCACCTCAACTACTGGGAACGCTTGAGTTCCTAAACCTGTACTCTCTAGAACGCAGGCGGAGAGATACATTATTATATACACATGGAAAATTCTCGAGGGATTAGTACCAAACTTGCACACGAAAATCACTCCCTACGAAAGCAAAGACTCGGCAGGCGATGTAACATCCCCCAATGAAGAGCAGGGGTG
The DNA here is from genome assembly GCA_009830355.1 of Cherax destructor. NCBI lineage: Eukaryota > Metazoa > Arthropoda > Malacostraca > Decapoda > Parastacidae > Cherax > Cherax destructor. Next base: position 16,136 of record WNWK01029439.1, on the reverse strand, counting down.
CCACTAGCACGTTGAGGGACAACACAATAAGTGTCAGGGGCCCAAGATTGTTCAACTGCCTCCCAGCATACATCAGGGGATTACTAACAAACCCTGGCTGTCTTCAGGCACTGGACAGGCACCTAAAGTCGGTACCTGACCAGCCAGGCTGTGGTTCGTACGTTGGACTGCGTGCGGCCAGCAGTAACAGCCTGGTTGATCAGGCTCTGGTCCAACATGAGGCCTGGTCACAGACCGGCTCGGGCATTGACCCCTGGAATTCTCTCCAGGTAAACTCCAGGAACCTAAACGTTTGTACGTCATGGTGAAGCATGAGTTACTGCGAGACACTGCTCGTGTCTTCTCCTTTCTCTTGTATAGCCTAGAACACCCTCTAATACCTCTCCATATATGTCAGTTTTTATTAATTTGGGCATTTTTATCATGCTTCCGCTGCCTAGTTATTATGGCTTGAAATCCTGTCAATGCTTTCACTGCCTCTTTCACTTTATCTTTATCCTTCAAGATAGTGGAAATGGTAGAATGCGCCAGCTTCAAGTTATCTGCTATCACTTGCACTTTCTTACCAGCTTCATACTCGTTATAATCTTCATTTTCACCTCAAGATCGAGAGCCTTCCTTTGTTTCTTGGCGCTCTTTCAGGTGAAGTCAAGATCTTTCTTTTTGCGACATCTTGTACTATGGGATGCACAATAAAGTGCAAATTTGTACAAATATGTAGTCTTTGAGACAGAATAAGCTAGTGTACTGAGTGGCTGTAGAAAGGAGTCTGAAATACTTGACACTGAGACGCCACGCTGCCTGTTTCCATGACCCAAGTTCTCGCATGGCATAAAATACTAATAATAATAATAATAAAATACAGTAGACCGTCATTTAGCATGAGTTTATTTGGAACCATTTGGGTATAGCACAATTGAAGATTTGCTGCACAATTTATGTAACATGTTGTAAAATAAATTTAACACGGTTCAGTTTGGGAAGGAAAACAAATTCCTTTTTCCTCAAGCAGCGCCTTGTGTGGATCAGCGGGGAGAACACCCGCCATCCCCAGCCACCCCCGACACCACCCCACTATCCCAGCATTCTAGTTAATAATAATAATAATAATATTTTTATTTCAATGCATGTTACAAGTGTACATTGTTATTGGTAGTTACAATTATAAAACTGTAATGCAAGGAGAGCCACTGGCATGCCATGGCATTAGGGCAGCTTATTCTAAAGACTTATTCACTAAAGACTTAATGCTAGAGAAATTGATTGAGTTTATTCTAGTTCTGTATTATTTAAAATTTCAATCTGATTATACATACAATAAAAGACAATACAAGAGAAATTGGTTGAGTTTAGTTTAGTTGTATATTTAATTCAAGTTACAATATGTTGATGCATTACTAGTATAATAACAATACTAGAAAATTTATTGAGTTTCTTCTAGTTATATATTTTATTTCTATTTAACAAAATGATGATACTATAATATTTAAATGAACAATATGATGATATGATATTGAACAAGTGTTAAGAAGGATGACATATAAATTGAGATTATCTTAAGTAAAATAACATTGGGTTTGAAAGTTTGTTACAGTATGAGTATTTAGTATAGTGTGAGTAGGTGATTTTTGAGAAGAGTCTTGAATTGATTTTCAGACAAGGTTAACTTAATATTTACTGGTAATGAATTCCAGATTCTGGGCCTTTATGTGCATAGAATTTTTACATTGGTTAGTATGGACTGGGGTATGTCAAATAGTGATCTGTGTCTTGTGTCATGGTCGTGGGACCTATTAAAGTTGTTGAGGAGAATTTTGAGCGGAGGGTTGATATTAGCATGTAGAGTTTTATGTATGTAGATGGCACATGAATAGGTGTGAATATTTTTTACGGTGAGTAGTTTTAATGTTCTGAATATAGGTGGAGTATGTTGTCTAGAGTGGGAATTTGTTATCATCCTGACTGCAGCCTTTTGCTGGGTTATGAGTGGTCTAAGGTGATTTAATGTTGTTGAGCCCTCATACGCGTCCAATCCTCTGCTACAAGCTAGCTGTGTTTGTGAATTGTGTTTTGATCTTTTAATTACTATATCTTGTATTTGCCAAGCAATCATGACACCCAGTAGGCATACCAGTGTTGCTCAAAGTGGCAAGAAAAGGTATAAGCATTTAAGTCTTAGAATTAACAAAGAAAACAAAGATAGTATTAGACAAGACATAACCTGTGGCCGTAATGAAGTGTTACTTTGTACACACAAAAAGATGTAAACATGAGTTTGTGTGACTAACTGAATGACTGACTTAATGAATGACTTGACTGACTTATTAAGTAAGTCAGTCAATTCATTCAGTAAGTCAGTCAATACAGTAAGTCAGTCAAGCCATTCAATAAGTCAGTCAAGTCATTCAGTAAGTCAGTCAAGTCATTCAGTAAGTCAGTCAAGTCATTCAGTAAGTCAGTAAGTCATGAATGACTTGACTGCTACTGATGACTTGGCTGACTGACTGACTACTGAATGACTTGACTGACTTACTGAATGACTTGACTGACTTACTGAATGACTTGACTGGCTTACTGAATGACTTGACTGACTTACTGAATGACTTGACTGACTTACTGAATGACTTGACTGACTTACTGAATGACTTGACTGACTTACTGAATGACTTGAATGACTTACTGAATGACTTGACTGACTTACTGAATAACTTGACTGACTTACTGAATGACTTACTGAATAACTTGACTGACTTACTGAATGACTTAAAGTTAGACACTCAGTACAACCATCGACTTCAGTTACAGAACCTCTACCATCCACCTCAGCCCAGTAGGGCCACAGCATAACTCCACTCTCTTCACAATCATCGACAAACACCAGCACCCACAATTTAAGTTAAGAAATACTATTATTTCTGTTATATTTGTAGTCTTAAGCAGTAAAAACAACATAATACATCACGATAATGAACTACAATTACATATTCATTTTTATTTTTGTAAGATCTGTTGGTCTAAAAAAAAGTTGTTTGGCTTTTTGGGAGCTCATAGGAACGTAACCCTATTTTTCCCATAAGTTCTTCGGTTCATCTAACACGATTTTACCTAACACGGCGTTTTCAGGAACGTAACTATCATGTTAAATGACTGTCTACTGTAATAATAAAATACTAATAATAATAATATAATAATATGTAATAATAATCATAAATTACTCTGGAGTGATTTAACCCTTTGACTGTCGGAGGCCCCATTCTGAAACTCATTCTCATGTCGGAAAATTTTGGAAAAAAAAATTAATTATTTTTTCTTGTGAAATGATAGAGAATCTTTTCCCGATTGTAATGACACCAGAAGTATGAAATTTGATTGAAAACTTACGGAATTACGCTCTCGCAAAGTTAGCGATGTCAGTGATATATACGCATCGGCGATTTCGCCGACTTTGAGCCCTATTTTAGGCCAATTCCATTGGGACAGTCGACCAAACTCATAGCTATTTCTTTAGAACTCCATTTGTTCCCATGATTGAGTACAAGAAATCGCCAATTTACCAATTTCAACTACCCAATAAAGTGGTCAGAAAATGGCAATTTTGCCAATTTCATGCAAAATAAAAAAGATGTCAATTTCAGAATAGGGTCCAGAATAAACAATGCAGACATCCCTAACACTAAAATAAGATGTTATCTGTTCATTAGTCATGTCTTTAGGCCCCCCTTACATTACTCTTGCTTTCTATTTTGATTTTTATTCATAAAAAAATAGAAGATTTATTGTTATGCAGACTATTGCATTATTGTAAAAACTGTATAAATAATATCTGTGCACTTGTGAAAGAATATTAGACTCACCAATTGATGTGTATTGGACGCATGGTGTGATTTGTTTACTTTTGAACATTGGCAAAAATCGAACATTTCCGCTACTTTGAGCTCAATTTCAAGATCGCTTACATCATGAAACTAATCAATATCATCTCTATTCCTGTAATATGTTTCCCATTCTATCAAATGAGACCATAAAAAAGAGAATACAACTATAAATACTATACGAAAATACACCTCAAAGACGGCGTTTTAATTAAAAAAACGGTCGGAGTTTTTTCTCATTATGTACTGCTTGCTGCAGGATTTTTTATACTGCGCACACTGACCACACAGACCCATTCTCTCACATGTGGGCCTACCAGCTTTCCCCTGCTTGATTTGAGGCCGTAGAATTTAGGCGTATAAATACGTCTGAAACATTGGCTAGTAAGACGTATATATACGTCGAAACAGTCAAAGGTTAAATGTCATACGTATTTTGTACAGATTTGATAGCTGACATTTAAATCACTCCAAAGCTATTATTATTATTATTACGTATTATTATTACAATGGATCCTTGAAATTGTCTCCCTTGAATATCGTGAAATTTGAAAATAGGCATCTTTTTTCGCCAGAATATTGGCTTGATTTTCGTGTTTTTGCTTAGAAATCGGCAGTCGATGAAACGCGTCCGAGTGGCCTCCCAGCCACCGCGGGCACACAAACACCATTCAGAGTCAGTCTGGCATTGTATTTCGGCGAGTGACGATCACCTCATGCGTTCATACGATACATTTCTTAATATTTCATTTGTTTAGTGCTTGCAGCTGCTAAATAAGCCACCATGGGCCCAAAGAAAGCTCCTATTGCCAGCTCTTTGCTAAAGAAGGCGAAAACATGATAGAATTAAAGAAAGAACACACCAGACAGGGTACTTCCCCACACCAGGCAGGGTACTTCCACACCAGGCAGGGTACTTCCCCACAAACCAGCCAGGTATTTCCCCCATGCCAACCAGCCAGGGTATTTCCCCACACAAACCAGCCGGGGTATTTCCCCCACAAACCAGCCAGGTACTTCCCTACACAAACCAGCCAGGGTACTTCCCCACACCAAGCTCAAACAAATGTCTTATTTTAGGTTAATATAGACTTTTTCATTACTCCATCTATGATATTTTCTTCAAAATTATATAAGAAACACATTACATATCATATAGCATATAAACATTGATACAATGTTATACAGTGGTCCCTCGGTTTTCGCCGAAAATTCGTTCCAGAATGCTTCTCAAGTGCCATTACCGAACAAATTTACTTCCTTAAGAAATAATGTCACGAGGTTAGCTATTTCAGACCCCCAAAATACACTTGCAACAGCACTTACGAAAATACACTTACATAAATGTTCGAGTTTGGAGATGCAGAAAACCGAGGGACCACTGTATGCTATTGAGTGGTGAGTCGGGTGGAGAAAACATTACGTTTTCTCTGATGCAGCGTTAGAGAAAACTGTAAATGTGGCGTCTGGTGCAGTAACTGCCCTTCATATATCTTCTTCTTCTTTCAACACGTCGGCTGTTTCCCACCGAAGAGGGGTGGCCCAAAAGGAAAAACGAAAGTTTCTCCTTGAAGGTGAGATCCTCTGACATGATCACTCCCAGGTCTTTGACATTAGTTTTTCGCTCTATTGTGTGGTTGGAATTAGTTTTGTACTCCGATGAGATTTTAATTTCCTCACGTTTTCCGTATCTGAGTAATTAAAATTTCTCATCATTGAACTTCATATTGTTTTCTGCAGCCCATTTAAAGATTTGGTTTATGTCTATACAGGAGAAGGGATTACTAGTCCCTTGCTCCCAGCATTTTAGTCGCCTCTTATGACACGCATGGCTTACGGAGGAAGAATTCTGTTCTACTTCCCTTCATATACTATGTTTGTTTACAATTCTCGGCATGAATTATTCATTACTTCTTCCTTTATTTATGATGGCATCTAAAGGTAGTTGTTAGAAACGATTAAACTCAGTGAACATGGTAATATATGGCTGTGTAGTGTAATAATATGGCTGTGTAGTGAATAATATGGCTGTGTAGTGTAGCCCTGGGGGCTACATACGTGTATCTACGTCTACAGGCTATCTACACTGAATTCCTACAAATAAATACTACACACCTCTCTTCCTACATTAAGACTACAAATATTTTAAAGTAAGTACGTAATGAATGTACTGTGGCAGTAAAAGACAAAGAAGGGAAGTAACCCCAGAAAAGGACTTGGTTCCTGAAGTCTATGGAAGGGATTCCCTTCCAAACAATAGTAACTCTTCCATCCTCTACCCTCCTCCCGTCTTCCACACATCAACAACAATTCAATAAAGGTAAGTGTCATATTATTGTTTTATTCTTCATGTCTCATTGTTTTCTGTGTAGATAAATGTCATTTCATGTAAAAAAATATTTTTTAATACTTTTGGGTGTCTGAAATGGATTAATTTTATTTACATTATTTATTATGGGGAAAATGGTTTTGAAAATCATGAATTTTGAATTTCGGCAAACTCTCTGGAACGGATTAATCACGAATTTCAAGGGTCCACTGTATTACCATCTACAGTACATACCTTGTTCACTGAGTTTAATCATTTATTAAGCTGCCACAAGAGACACAGAGAATGTAATAATAAAAAATAATAATAATAATTAATAATAATAATAATAAAATTGCTCAGTGCTTTAAATGTCAGCTACCAAAATATACAAAATACATATGACATTTAAAGGCCCCAGAGTGATTTAATTACAGGGTCCCCTCCAATGAGAAATTTCTTCCAGAATTGTAAGTGCCACCAACAATTTACTTCCAAGAAATAATGTCCGTAGGTTAGTCTATTTCAGCGCAAAAATAATTCAAAGCACTAATTATATTTCAATTGTACGATTTCGGGGGTTAGGCGGGGACCACTGTACAGTGGTCCCGGTTTTCGTGCATCTCCAAACAACATTTATGGGTGTATTTTTAAGGCGTTGCAAAGGTATTTTTGGGGTCAAAAATGACTAACCTAGGCTTTTCTTGGGCTTCTTCAGTGGCCGAGCAGCAGTCTGGGATTGCCAGAAAACCGAGGACCACTGTAATGGAACCCTCGGTTACAAAAGGGTCCTGTTAAGGGTTCGGAAAACGAAGCTTTTTGGAATCGGTTAGAAAAGTCCTCGGTTCCGAAAGGTATTAGATGCGTCCGCCTGCTCGCAACCTGGGAGCGCCAGTAGCGTTTTTACCATTGAGAGAACATTACCCCAGCGCTCTTTCAAGATTCAAATATTTGGTATTTTTGGTGGTTTTAGTTATTGCCACTGTGAAATAAGTCACCATGGTCCAAGAAGCTTCCTAGTGGCACCCTGGGGTAAAGAGAGTGAGGAAACCATCAACTGAAGAAGGAAATCATAGAAAAATATGAAGTGGTGTATGTCATCAGTGATCTTGCCAGGATGTCAAGAAAACTCCATCTACTTGGCACTATCCTGGCACAAGAAAGGATCAAGAAAGCTAATGTTGCAAAGGGTTAATTTGTTAACGAAAAGATCAAAACAGTGGATGAGGTTGAGAAGCTGTTGTTGTGTGGATCCATTGAAAAACAGAGAGCGGGTGATAGTATTTCTATGTGGATAATTTGTGAAAAGGCAAGGAAGTTGCACGAGATCTTGTGAAGGCAATGTCTGCAACCAGTGGTGAGAAGGATTTTAAAGCCAGCAAAGGCTGGTTTGAGAAGTTTAAGAAACGTAGTGGCATACACAATGTTGTGAGGCATGGTGAGGCAGCCAGTCAGACAAACGTGCAGCTGAAAATTTGTGCTGGAATTCAAGGGGTTCGTAGAGGCTGAACAATTCCTCCCCCAACAAGTGTTTAATTGTAAATGAAACAGGCCTGTTTTGGAAGAAAATGCCCAACAGGACCTACATTACTCAGGAGGAAAAGGCACAGCCAGGACACAAGCCTATGAAAGACAGGCTAACTCTTATGATGTGTGCCAATGCCAGTGGTGATTTTAAAGTGAAGCCTTTACTGGTGCATCACCAGAAAATCCAGACCCTTCAGGAAACACAGTGTTGACAAGAATAAATTGTGTGTGCATTGGAAAGCTAACACCAAGGCATGGGTCACTCGAGATTTTCAAGGAATGGATGACTGGAGTGTTTGGCCTAGTGTGAAGAAATACCTCCTGGAAAATAAATTGCCACTCAAGTGCCTCCTGCTCTGGACAATGCTCCGCTCATCCTCACAACTTCAAGAGTTGTTGCCTGACAACATAAATTTCATCAAAGTGAAGTTCTTGCCTCTAACACCACTCCTCTCCTCCAGCCCATGGACCAGCAGGTCATTTCCAACTTCAAGAAACTGTACACCAAAGCACTGTTTCAGAGGTGCTTTAATATGACCAATGACTCTGAATTGCCCCTAAGAGAGTTCTGGAAAGAACACCTCAATATCGTGCATTGCATAGGCCTTATAGGTAAGGCTTGGGAGGAAGTGACTTCCAGGACTCTGAACTCTGTTGGAGACCACTGTGGCCGGATTGTGTCCAAGAGGAATTTTGAAGGATTTGAGGCTGACCCTGACGACCCTGTGCCTGTTGTGGAACATGTTGTGGAAGATATTTGGAATTGGGGAACAGCCTGGGTTGGAGGGAGTGGTGAGGATGTGGAAGAGTTGGTGGAGGGCACAGGGTAGAGCTAACAACTGAAGAGCTGCAAGAGCTTCATCTGGAACAGCAACAGACCACAGCTGAGGTTATTGCTTCACAGGAAGAGAGAGAGAGATAAGGAGGTGCCTTCTTCAGTGCTTAAGGAGATGTGTACAAAGTGGAATGAGTTGCAGACATTTGTTGAAAGATACCACCCTGAGCAAGCTGAAATGAGCCTTCTGTGCAACCACTTCAGTGACAGAGCCATGTTGTACTTCAGAAAAGTGTTGAAGAGTCGCCAGAAACAGAGGACTGTGGACAGCTACTTCACCAGGCAGGGGTCTAGTGACTCTCAAGCTGGTCCTAGTGGCATTAAAAGACCAAGAAGGAAGTAACCCCGAGAGGGACTTGTCACCTGAAGTCCTTTTGGAGGATTCCCCTTCAACCATAACACCTGCTCCAATCATCATGTACATATCTTCCAGATGCCTGCAAGTCTCTTCAATAAAGGTAAGTAAATGTTATTTTTTTTATTTTGAGTGATTATTTTTTGTGGAGCAATTAATTGTATTTACATTATTTCTTATGGAAATAAGGTTTCAGATAACAAAATTCAGATTAAGTAATAGCTCCTGGAACGGATTAATTTCGTTAACGAGGGTCCACTGTATATGTTTTTATTATATTTTATTATTATTATTATTATTATCACCATCGACATATCTTGTTCGCTGAGTTTAATCATTTATTAATTAAGTTGCCACGAGAGACCGAGAATGTAAACACAGACCAACACACCAGCTAACCCCTTTACTGGAACTTTTTTTTACTTCTTCCATTTTCCTCTTCCAAGTGTTGCTGCACTTCTATCTTGTACTGTGGGTCACAATCAAGTACAAATTTATAGATGAAATATGTAGTCTTGGAGATTGTTGATACTGAGACCCATCACTAACTCCTTTACAATAAACTTCTATTGTACTTCTTCCATTTTCTTCTTCCAAGTGTTGCTTCACTTCTATCTTGTACTATGGGTGCACAATCAAGTACAGATTTGTACAAATATGTAGTCTTAGAGACTTTAAAGCTAGTGTACTGAGTGGCTGTAAAAGGAGATTGAGATGCTTGATGCTGAGGCGCTGCGCTGCCCATTTTTGTGACCCAAGTTCTCCTATGGCATACAATACTGACTTGTCGGAGAGCCCGTCATATTAGATGAATTTTGATAGATAAATAAGCCGTAAAGTTGATATTAGCGTTATATTGAAGTTTGTCCTGCCTCCTGAGAGCAGGAATTCTGCTGGAACGGATTAATGTCATTTCAGTTATACTAATTTAAATGAGGAAAATTGACTTCAGCATACGGGAGATCGGTTACGAGCTAGGTCGTGGAACAGATTGAACTCGTAAGCAGAAGTTCCACTGTATTTAAGTTCATAAAATATCTAACCATACTTATAATTGGTACATTTTGGAATCAATTAATTTCTTATAAATTCTAATCTGCAGATACTAATTTAAATATGTATACAAATTATTTTTAGTTATTATTTTTCTCAATTGCTAAATGTATTCAGATTTTGCATGTGTACATTTTATGCATGTGTAGAAGGCTCATATATGTTTAGTAGACATTGCTCAACATCTGTAGATTTAATAATTACTTACATTGTATGTTTTACAGAATTCAAAGTACAGTGGACCCTTGGTTTTCGTCGATAATTCTTTCCAGAATGCTGTTTGAGTGCCGTTACTGAACGAATTTGTTCCCATAAGGATGAATGTAAATTAGATTAGTCATTTCAGACCCCCAAAAATACACTCACAAAAATACACTTACATAATTGTTCGAGTTGGGAACTACGAAAACCGAGGGTCCACTGTATTATTAGTACACTATTTTGCTGTAATCTCTAGCCACCTTTGTAACCATTGGCAACAACAATGGTCTGAGCTGATTCATACCAAATTATATTGTATCAAGCAGTGTTTAGGATTCTGGTCTTCTTATCATCAGTGTCATGGTTGGAGACTACACTTCCATGTCTTCACATCAGGCATCCCTGTCTCACTCATGGGTATCTCATGGAGAGGTACCCAGTTCTACTCTATGAGAATTGTCAGGTTCCAATTTCAGTTTGCCATATTCTATTAGACTGTCCTATCTACCAGTGATCACGCAGAATTTACCTCAGATGTCGTCACCTCTGTAATACACTTTAACACTTTATTTTTCCAGCAACAGATTTATTACTCAACCTTTGATTATAATTCCTTTAGCACTTCTCACTGCCCTTACTAACTCTACTTCTGTTATACTCTCCTCCTTCACTGGTCTCTGATCAGGCATATTAAACCTTTAGTATGCACTACCCTGTAGTGCTGTATGACCCTTGTGGGTTTAGTGCTTAGTGATGATAATAATAAGGACAGTCAACCCTCTGTTTTTGTGTATCTCTGTTTTCGTGTGTTTCAGTTTTCATGCAGTTTTTCAGGAAATTTTACCTCCGTTTCGGTGATTACCTCCGTTTTCATGCTTGGTACAGAACCTGTCCACCAGTGCCCGCACATACAAAGCCCGCTAGACCGCCACCCACGCACATTGTCACGCAGTGTAGCATTGTTTATGCTTGAGTGAACATCATCCCAGGAGTTCATACAAAACATTTATTAACAATTCATTGTTTTTGGCCCTTGATTATTGTGCGTGACTACTAAATAAGCTACCATAAGCCCAAAGAAAGTTCCTAGTGCCAGTCCTTTGGTAAAGAAAGTGAGAAACACGATGGAATTTAAGAGTGTAGCAGGCATGCAGGGGGTGTAGCACGCATGCAGGGAGTGTAGCACACATGCAGGGAGTGTAGCATGCATGCAGGAGTGTAGCAGGGGTATGCAGGGAGTGTAGCAGGTATGCAAGGGGTGTAGCAGGTATGCAGGGAGTGTAGCATCCATGCAGGAGTGTAGCAGGTATGCAGGGAGTGTAGCAGGTATGCAAGGAGTGTAGCAGGTATGCAGGGAGTGTAGCAGGTATGCATGGAGTGTAGAAGGTGTGCAGGGAGTGTAGCAGGTATACAGGGAGTGTAGCATGCATGTAGGGAGTGTAACATGCATGCAGGGAGTGTAGCATGCATGCAGGGAGTGTAGCATGCATGCAGGGAGTGTAGCAGGTATTCAGGGAGTGTAGCAGGTATGCAGGGAGTGTAGCAGGTATGCAGGGAGTGTAGCAGGTATGCAGGTAGTGTAGCAGGTATGCAGGTAGTGTAGCAGGTATGCAGGGAGTGTAGCAGGTATGCAGGGAGTGTAGCAGGTATGCAGGGAGTGTAACATGCATGCAGGGAGTGTAGCATGCATGCAGGGAGTGTAGCATGCATGCAGGGAGTGTAGCAGGTATTCAGGGAGTGTAGCAGGTATGCAGGGAGTGTAGCAGGTATGCAGGGAGTGTAGCAGGTATGCAGGTAGTGTAGCAGGTATGCAGGTAGTGTAGCAGGTATGCAGGGAGTGTACAGGTATGCAGGGAGTGTGCAGGTATGCAGGGAGTGTAACATGCATGAGGGAGTGTAGCATGCATGCAGGGAGTGTAGCATGCATGCAGGGAGTGTAGCAGGTATTCAGGGAGTGTAGCAGGTATGCAGGGAGTGTAGCAGGCATGCAGGGAGTGTAGCATGCCTGCAGGGAGTGTAGCAGGTATGCAGGGAGTGTAGCAGGTATGCAGGGAGTGTAGCATGCATGCAGAGAGTGTAGCAGGTATGCAGGGAGTGTAGCATGCATGCAGGGAGTGTAGCAGGTATGCAGGGAGTGTAGCAGGCATGCAGGGAGTGTAGCATGAATGCAGGGAGTGTAGCATGAATGCAAGGAGTGTAGCAGTTATGCAGGGAGTGTAGCATGCATGCAGGGAGTGTAGCAGGTATGCAGTGAGTGTAGCAGGTATGCAGGGAGTGTAGCATGAATGCAGGGAGTGTAGCATGAATGCAGGGAGTGTAGCAGGTATGCAGGGAGTGTATCAGGTATGCAAGGAGTGTAGCAGGTATGCAGGGAGTGTAGCATGCATGCAGGGAGTGTAGCACGCATGCAGGAGTGTAGCAGGTATGCAGGGAGTGTAGCATGTATGCAAGGAGTGTAGCAGGTATGCAGGGAGTGTAGCAGGTATGCAGGGAGTGTAGCATGCATGCAGGGAGTGTAGCAGGTATGCAGGGAGTGTAGCAGGTATGCAGGGAGTGTAGCATGCATGCAGGGAGTGTAGCATACATGCAGGGAGTGTAGCAGACAGGGAGGGAGTGTAGCAGGCATGCAGGGAAGTGACCCCGGATAAGGACTTGATACCTAAATTCCTATGGAAGGGGATTCCCCTTCCAAACAATAGCCTCTCTTCCCTCTCCCCTCCTCCCTCTCTTTCATCTAGCAACATCAGTCTTCAATAAAGGTAAGTGTCACATTGAGTTCATTCATTTGTGCATGTAAATCTATCTTTAACCCTTTGACTGTCGGAGGCCCCATTCTGAAACTGTCATGCTATGTCGCAAAATTTTGGGAAAAAAAAAAAAATTATTTTTTCTTATGAAATGATAGAGAATCTTTTCCCGATGGTAATGACACCAAAAGTACGAAATCTGATGGAAAATACGGAATTACGTTCTCGCGAAGTTAGCGATGTCGGTGATATACACGCATCGGCAATTTTGCCGACTTTAAGCCCTATTTTCGGCCAATTCCATTGTTCCAGTCGACCAAACTCATAGCTATTTCTTTAGAACTCCACTTGTTCTATCGATTGAGTACAAGAAACCACCAATTTACTGATTTCAACTACCCAATAAAGTGGTCAGAAATTGGCAATTTGGCCAATTTCATGCAAAATAAAAAAGATGTCAATTTCAAAATAGAGTCCAGAATAAACAATGCATACATTCCTGGCACTAAAATAAGATTTTCTCTGTTCATTAGTCACGTCTTTAGGCCCTCTTATATTACTCTTGCTTTCTATTTTGATTTTTATTCATACAAAAAATAGAAGATTTACTGTTATGCAGACTACTGCATTATTGTAAAAATGGTATAAATAATATCAGTGCACGTGTGTAAGAATATTAGACTCACCATTTGACGTGTATTGGATGCATGGCGTGATTTGTGTACTTTTGAACATTGGCAAAAATCGAAAATTTCCACTACTTTGAGCTCAATTTCAAGGTCATTTTCATCATGAAACTAACCAAAATCATCTCTGTTACTGTAATATGTTTTCCATTCTATCAAATGAGACCACAAAAGAGAGATTACAACCATAATACTATACGAAAATACACCTCAAAGTCGCTGCTTTAATATAAAAACACGGTCGGAGTTTTTTCTCATTATGCACTGTGTGCTGCAGGATTTTTTATACAGCACACACTGACCACACAGACCCATTCTCTCATATGTGGGCCTAGCAGCTTTCTCCGCTTGATTTGAAGCCGCTAGAATTTTGAGTATATATATCCGAAACACTGGCTCATAAGACGTATATATACGACGAAACAGTCAAAGGGTTAAGGCCCCCCAATTTTTTTCAAACTTCTGTGTTTCTGGAACGGATTAAATGAATATCCATTATTTCTTATGGGGAAAATGGTTTCAGTTTTCGTGTTTCAGTTTTAGTTGATCCCTCAGGAACGGATTAAGCACGAAACGGAGGGTTGACAGTATACTGTATTTTTCTTTGTTAGTTTTTCTATTAACCCTTAAACGGTCCACATGTATATTTACGTTAGCTCGCCAGTGCCCCAAATCTTTTGATTTTTTTTTTATAGAAATAAAGAGCACATATTTTTAAGTGTTATAGGATAAAAAAAAAGAATTTGGGTCAGTAGTTACCGAGATATGAGGCAGAGAAGTTGGCACTGGATGCTCACCTGACAGCAACAGGAGTCCTGCCGCTTGCAGAATCGTTGCCGATATACCTTTTTCACTTTTTTTATTATTTTATATAATTTTTATGTTCTCATAATCACAATTTATAATAGTTCTTGTGATTTCATAGCCAATCTGTGTTCTGACACTAATATTAGGTACTGAAAGTGTATTCAAATAATAATAATAATGATAGTGCATAATAATGATAATAATAATAATAATAATAATGATAGTGAATAATAATGATGATAATAATAATAATAATAGTGAATAATAATAATAATAAAAGTTCCCTTGAAGCATTGTAAGATTTGTGTCGCTGCCTTATCTGATCTCCACTAATGATGACTGGTGACATTTCACGAGGGGTGAGCCGTAGTCTTATCTCGTCTTATCAGTCCAGTAATTACAGTGATGACATTTGACGAGCTTACACTGCTTCCCTTTATTTGTTACGCAAACCTGTCTGTCTGTGTGTCTGTCTTTCTGTCTGCCTGTGTGTCATTTCCTTTATGTCTGCTTGTCTCAGAGAGTAGCTCATGAACCAACTGGTATTACGCAGATCACAAGCACAGTATAACACTTTGTCTTGATTTTTTTAGTTATCCTAGGTAATTTACACTATATATAATTGTATTTACGTATGTGTTCCTGTGAGATAGAGACAGATAGAGACAGAGACAGATAGATACAGACAGACAGACAGAGATAGACAGCCAATCAGGTACCCAGCTGACCAGCCAGGTGGCCAACCAGCTGTTTGCCAGCCAGGTCCCCAGGCAGGCAGCCAGCCAGCTGGCCTGCCAGACTGCCGACATCACTTTCCACTTCAAAGGGGAGTGTTAATATGACATGACATCAGTGAATCTATGGTGTTTGCCGCAGTGTTTGCTCTAGCTGGCCCTCAATTTAACTGGTGCTCCCACAAGGTACTAAGTGGTCCCAGATTTTTTTAATATGGCACACACTGAGTGTTAAGACCCATTCTATGCTGACCAGGCATCTCAGGCCAATCGTGCCAAATTTGGAGGCAGGAAAAATAAAACGTAAATATACGTTTGGGGCAGTAGCAGTACTAACATATATATATATGTGTGGACCGTTTAAGGGTTAAATACACTGATATTTTTTGCATGCTAATTCTATGCATGTGTTGAGAGTGTATGTTTGGTTGGTTGAAATTGGTAAACAACTGTAACTTTACTAATTACAGTTTTATTAACCTTTTGACTGTCGCAAGCCCATTTCTGAAACTGTCATTCTATGTCGCAAAATATTCGAAAAAAAAAATTCTTATGAAATAATAGCAAATCTTTTCCCAATGGTAATGACACCAAAAGTACGAAATTTGATGGAAAACTTAAGGAATTACACTCTCGAAGTTAGTGATCTAGGCTATATATACGCATCTGCGATTTCGCTGACTTTGAGCTCTATTTTCGGCCAATTCCATTGTTCCAGTCGACCAAACTCATAGTTTAGAACTCCATTTGTTCTATCAACTGAGTACAAGAAACTGCCCATTTACCGATTTCAACTACCCAATAAAGTGGTCAGAAATTGGCAGTTTGGCAATTTCACGCAAATTGAAAAAGATACCAATTTCAAAATAGGGTCCAGAATAAACAATTCAGACATTCCTGGTACTAAAATAACATTTTCTCTGTTCATTAGTCACGTTTCCAGACCCTCTTATATTACTCTTGCTTTCTATTTTGATTTTTATTCACACAAAGAATAGAAGATTTACTAAC
>WNWK01029438.1:0-24414 GCA_009830355.1 Cherax destructor | reverse complement strand
TTTGTTGGGTCCCTGGTCATGTTGATGTACATGGCAATGAACAGGCAGACACTGCTGCGCGGTCAGCAGTACATGACCTTCCAGTTTCATATAGAGGTGTTCCTTTTACGGACTATTTTGCGGTCATTGCTACCCACCTTCGCACCCGTTGACAACAACGCTAGTCTGACCTGCTGAATAACAAACTTCATTCTATTAAACCGGTTATAGGTTTCTGGCCTTCTTCTTGTCACCAATGTCGAGGTTGGGAGACTACACTCTCCCGTCTTCGCATCGGCCACACTCGTCTTACTCACGGGTATCTCATGGAGAGGCTCCCTGCCCCTCTCTGTGAGCATTGTCAGGTTCCAGTGTCTGTTCGACATATCCTGTTGGACTGCCCACTCTATCAACGAGCACGCAGAATTTACCTCCAACGACGTCTTCGCTCTGCGGCCCTTTCTTTACCTTCCCTTCTTGCAGATGGACCCTCCTTTAATCCTGACTCTCTCATTGACTTTTTGACAGAAACTGACTTACTACACAAACTCTGAAGATTATACCTCTAGCACCTCCCTCAGTCCCTTCTACCTCGATCTTTTGCTACCCTCCACCCTTGCACTATCCACCGTCATCTTGCACTCCATACCCTACTAATCGTCCATCTCCCTCTTACAACCCACTCTCCCTGCATCCTACAGTAACCTGCAGCGCTGTATAACCCCTGTGGTTTAGCGCTTCTATTTGATTATAATAATAATAATGTCCTCTCCCAAGTCCCTACGACAGTTTCCTCTTCTATCTCCTCGTCCTCTACTTTAGTACAGTCTATAGACTCCCCGATAGTTGCTGCCTCTTCTTCCATTCCTAATGTAGTCTCACATTCTGCATCTTTGACTTCCGAAACACTGGAAGCTATTGCAGAATATATTTCAGAGACTGGACCGATGATGGACACTACTCCATCTGAGGTTCTTAGTCTCAACCCCCCCCCCCTTCCTTCACAACGTCCTCCTCCCTCTCTGATTACAGGTCTTCTGCTGCCTCCACACGGACTTTTCTAACCCTAGTCCATAGCTTCCTTTCACTTCCACTTATATCTTTCTCTCCATAAATCATGGCTTATTTGCAGTGGAATATCCAAGGCCTCAGGGGTAAGAGGGGTGAGCTTCAGGTGTTGCTCTCTGTTTTCCCCTGTTGGGGTCTGTTTGCAAGAACCCAAATTACAATCCACTGTTATCAGGCCCTTTTCAGGCTATGATTTGTTATATTCATCGGATCCTTTTTCCGATGGAACCTTTAACAAAAGTGCTCTTCTTATACGCACTGGTGTTCCATACCGTCAGCTCTGTCCCTTCTTCCTTACATTACACCGCAGCCCGTAATTATTTGAATAAGTCGTATACACTCTGTTCTTTATATCTGGTTTCTTCCTTACCGCCACCCCTTCTATTACTTGGCGATTTTAACGCGCACCACTTTCTCTGGGGAGGGTCGCACTGTGACTCCCGTGGCATTCAGTTGGAGTCATTTCTTGCTTCTCTTCCCCTCCATGTTTTAAATACAGGTACTTCTACCCATTTTGATCCCCGAACTCATTCTTTCTCCTGCATCGATCTTTCCATCTGCTCTTCATCAACTGTCCTTGACTTCACCTGGTCTGTCCTCCCGGACTTATATGACAGCGATCATTTCCCAATCATCCTAAAGTCCCCTCTGTTTTCTCCACCTCATTGCCCACGCTGGCAATTTGACCGGGCGAAATGGGACCTTTACGCACATCTTACTGCCTTTCATGAGGTTCCTTCCTCGTCCTCCATTGATGAGGTTTTACATATCTTTTCGTCCTCCGTCTTCACGGCAGCTTCACATTCTATCCCCCAAACCTCGGGCAAGCATTTTCAGAAGTGCCTGCCTTGGTGGTCTCCTGCTTGTGCTCGGGCAGTACGTTTGAAACGCGCTGCGTGTGACAGGTATCGGTATAACAGAACCACAGAGAGACTCCGAGATTTTAAGCAGAAGAGAGCAATTGTTCGCCGTGTCATACGTGACGCTAAATGCACATGCTGGCGAGTTTACGTTTTTACGGTCACTTCGGCTTCCTCAATAAGTGCAGTCTGGAAGAAAGTGCGGCCCTTTCTTTACCTTCCCTTCCTGCTGATGAACCCTCCTTTAATCCTGACTCTCTCGTTGACTTTTTGACATAAACTGACTTACTACACAAACTCTGAAGATTATACGTTCTTGCACCTCCCTCAGTCCCTTCTACCTTGATCTCTTGCTACCCTCTATCCCTGCACTATCCACTGTCCTGCTTCACTCCATACCCTACTAATCATCCATCTCCCTCTTACAACCCATTCTCCCTGCATCCTGCAATAACCTGCAGTGCTGTATGACCCCTGTGGTTTAGCGCTTCTATTTGATAAGAATAATAATAATAATAATAATTAATAATAATAACCTCACTATACTGAAAAGAGTTGAGTGTCTACTAGGACGGTGCTTAGAAGGAAAGACGACGAAATGTTATTGTTTGGAAGCAGAGTCCTCTTCTTTTCCCTATTTGGACCTGGTTGAAGCTCACCAGGTTTGACTTTTACTGAAAATCTGTGCAAAGAACTTTGCTTCTGCCTTCTCAGGCTGTATCGGAAATGTGACAAGTCTGGTCATTCCAGACAATGCTATTACGGCTTGTTTACCTGGAGTTTACCTGGACAGAGTTCCGGGGGGTCAACGTCCCCACTGCCCGGTCAACCAGGCTGTTACTGCAGGCCGCACGCAGTCCAACGTACGAACCACAGCTTCCTGGTCAGGTACCGACTTTAGATGCCTGTCCAGTGCCTGCTTGAAGACAGCCAGGGGTCTATTGGTAATCCCCCTTTTGTATGCTGGAGGCAGTTGAACAGTCTTGGACCCCTGACACTTACTGTGTTCTCTCTTAACATGCTAGTGGCATCCCAGCTTTTAATTGGGAGGATGTTGCATCGTCTGCCGAGTCTTTTGCTTTTGTAGGGAGTGATTTTCGTGTGCAAGTTTGGTACTAATCCCTCTAGGATTTTCCAAGTCAATATAATAATGTATCTCCTGCCTGCGTTCTAGGGAGTACAGGTTTAGGAACTTCAAGCATTCCCAGTAAATGAGGTGTTTTATCGCAGTTATGCGTGCCATGAAGGTTCTCTGCACATTTTCTAGGTCAGCGATTTCACCTGCCATGAAAAGTGCAGTTAGTGTGCAGAATATTCCAGCCTAGATAGAACAAACGACCTCAAGAGTGTCATCATGGGCTTGGCATCCTGGTTTTGAAGGTTCTCATTATCCATCCTGTCATTTTTCTAGCAGATGCGGTTGATAAAATGTGGTGATTCTTGAAGGCGAGATTCTGACATGATCACTCCCAGGTCTTTGACATTAGTTTTTCGTTCTATTGTGTGGTTGGAATTTTTTATATTTCGATGAAATTTTAATTTCCTCGCGTTTTTGATATCGGAGTATTTGAAATTTCTCATCATTGAGCTTCATATTATTTTCTACAGCCCATTTAAATATTTGGTTGATGTCTGCTTGGAGTCTTGCAGTGTCTTCAATGGTGGACACTTGTCATGCAGATTCGGGTGTCATCTGCAAAGGAAGACACGGCACTGTGGCTTATATCCCAATCCATGTCCGATATGAGGATGAGGAACAAGATGGGAGCGAGTACTGTGCCTTGTGGAACAGAGCTTTTCACCGTAGCCGCCTCAGATTTTACTCTGTTGACTACTACTCTTTGTGTTCTATTTGTTAGGAAATTATAGATCCATCTACCAAATTGTCCTGTTATTCCTTTAACACATATTTGGTGTCCTATTACACCATGGTCACACTTGTCAAAGGCTTTTGCAAAGTCTGTGTATATTACATCTGCATTTTGTTTGTCTTCTAGAGCATCCAGGACCTTGTAGTGGTCCAGTAGTTTGGACAGATAGGAGCGACCTGCTCTAAACCCATGCTGCCCTGGGTTGGGTAATTGATGGGTATCTAGATGAGTGGCGATCTTGCTTCTTAAAACCCTTTCAAAGATTTTTATATGGGATGTTAGCGCTATTGGTCTGTAGTTCTTTGCTATTGCTTTACTGCCGCCTTTGTGGAGTGGGGCTATGTCTGTTGTTTTTAGTAACTGCGGGACGACCCCAGTGTCCATGTTTCCTCTCCATAGGATGTTAAAAGCACGTGATAGGGGCTGCTTGCAGTTCTTGATGAACACGGAGTTCCACGAGTCTGGGCATGGGGTGGAGTGCATGGGCATATCATTTATCGCCTTTTCGAAGTCATTCGGGGTGAGGATAATATCAGATAGGTGTGTGTCTACCAAATTCTGTCACTCTCATAAAAAATTCAGTTAGGTCTTTGACTCTCATTCTGGGTAGCGGCTCACTAAAAACCGAGTCATACTGGGACTTTAGTAGCTCATTCGTTTCTTTGCTGTCATCTGTGTAGGACCCATTCCGTTTAAGTAGGGGCCCAATACTGGTTGTAGTTCTCGACTTTGATTTGGCATAAGAAAATAAATACTTTGGGTTTCTTTCAATTTCATTTATGGCTTTTAATTCTTCCCGCGTTTCTTGTTTTCTGTAAGATTCCTTTAGTTTTAGTTCGATGTTTGAGCTTTGTTAGGGTGGTACTTCTCTGCAAAGTTTCTGACGTCCATCCATTTCGCAAAAAATTCCTTGATTAATGAAGTAGGGGCTTCCTCTATCTCCTTTTCCGAGCCTGAAGAGAGTGCATCCATTTTTGTCTTGTGCTCCTCCTTCTCAAGTTCCTGCAGCTCCTCAGAGGTCAGCTCTTCCCTGTGCCTCTCCACTAACTCCTACACATCCCCATCACTCGCATCCACACCCATAGACATGCCCAGAGACATTATCCTCCACTATAGACACAGCCTCAAAGCCTCAGTTCCTTTCAGCCACTGCTTCTGGCCACAAATTCCACCAAGCAGAGTTCATTGTTTTGGAAAGTGATCTTTCCAAAACTCTCTCTGGGTTAACTGTGTCAGAGGTCACTTCAAAGCACCTCTGGAATAGTGCTTTGGTGTAGACTTTCTTGAAATTACTGATAACCTGTTGATCCATGGGCTGAATGAGAGGAGGCATGATAGGAGAGAGAAACTTTCAAGTGATGAAATCAAACTCCGGCAGCACATAGCGTGCGGTGTCGTGATTCATTTTGACCCATACAAGTTCAAGCACACGAGTCGTATTCCAAACAAGGGTCGTATACCAAGCAAAAATTTTCCCATCCAAAGAGGATGTATACCAATTTGGATTTATTCCAAAGAGGACATATACCGAGGTACCACTGTACTTCTGTTTCTTCTATGAGTGTAGTTTGGAGATAAAACAAAGTTTGAAATTTGACTGGCAAATTCTCTCCAATCCCGGCCTCTTTAAGGGAGGGGTGGGGTTTGTTTGTTGTGGTAAAAAGGCTTTTAGTCTGTGGAATTGAACATTTGTTTTTTTCCTCTGACTGAACCTAATTAACCTCCAATCAGAGCGAGGGTGTCACAGGTGAGCGGCAAGTGACCCCTGGTGTCTGGTTGACGAAGTTTTGTTTTCTTCAAGATGGCGGAATACTGGCGGAGAGTAAACACCATCTGTTTAGAATTGTTAAAAGGTACGGTATATCTGAGCAACTCTGAAGTCATTCTACCTCTTGTCATTAGAGATATTTATGGGATCCCTAGTGAGGATTTGTATGGGATGTCCCTGAATGGCACCGCTAGAATCTTCGTGAAATTTGTGTCACCTGATACGAGAAGGTTGTGGATAAATATCAAGAACGGTGCATCGTCATCAACGCTAGCCTGGAGGTGTGCCTACGTGACGCATCGGCCCATTATTCATGGTTATGCCTTTGTAATATCCCATTCGAAGCAAAGTGGATGTACGATGAGAGTTTGGACGCTATGGAACTATACATGCTGTCAACGTGGGGCGATGGTCCCAAGGAATTTACGCTGGTAGGAAAATGAGTTTGAGGCATCCAATACCCTTGTATGTGATGTTGGAGACGTTCAGGACGCAAATTTACATCACCTACCCAGAGCAGGTATGGACGTGACATCTGTGTGGTGGCCCTGGACATATGGCCGTGACATTCGAGCAATGAAGGGAGCAGCCGTGGATGGAATAAGCTGAGGCAGCATCTAGTGTCATGATGGAAGAGTGTGTGCAATCCCTGAAGGATGCCATATCGGTGGTGGATAATGTTCTGCAAGTTCTACCTGAAAATAGGAAGTGGAGTGAAGCAGTGGAGGCCGAGGAGGAGATCGTCTCGACATTGCCACCGGCATCAAAGGACGATCAAGTTGGTGGTGTCGAGGGTGCATCACCTCTGGTGGAAGAGGTGGTGAGCCTGCCATTAGTGTTGCCCAGTTTCGAGGACATCCAGGGGCTCCTCGATAGCCCATCACCGGTGGGTTTACTGTCTACGACAGTGACTTCGCCTGTGGTGGAGACAGTGTTTGAGTGTAGTGTGGGTGCAGAAGGAAGGCACACGCCTTCCTTCTGCACCCACACTCACTCAAACACTGTCTCCACCACAGGCGAAGTCACTGTCGTAGACAGTGACTTCGCCAGTGGTAGAGGCGGACGTAGATGTGCACAGGGAAGAGGGTGATGGGGACATGGATTACGAGGGGGCTTCTCGTAAGAGGCCCAGTGCACCATGGCTTGGGCAGATGTGGGAAAGTTATGTGGGAGCAGTGGGAAGTCAGCTACTAGCACTAGTGGAAAATCCAGGTCAGGCTTGACAGTGATAGGGAAACTAAATGATAAAACCCAGCTGTTGTCTTCAAGTGCATCACAATAAATGTGATGCACTTAAATTTGCTTAAATTTGAAACAAAGATACAAAAATTTAAACATTGTCGGATACCTGAACATTTTGATTTTTTTTTATTATTAACATGGTTATATGTTTTATTTTGTTTTCCAAGAATATACACCAAACATTACACTTCCTTAGCATCAAACAAAATATAAAATACCATGCAATAAATAACTAACAAAACTATTGATCATATAGAAACTGGGGTTTCACAACCCCAAAGAGACAACCGAAACAGAAACAAAACCCACCACCCTTCCTCCTGACCTCAACCCACCCCCCTTTAAACCAACACTCACAACCCTACCCCCCAAACTCACCCCCCCCCACCTACCACCAAACCCCTACTTGCACACACCTACTCCCCGCAACCCCAAACCTACACAAAAACAACACACGCCTCCTGAACTAAACCTCACAACCCCACTAAACCCCCCCCATCCTTACTTAACTGGAGCCAGCCCAAACACATTATTACCATCCCTTAATTAACTTATGCACTGTGAGCTGTCGATACTCAAATGGGAAAGCTTTATCCCAAACCTTACCATAAATCCCCCTATTTCTACATTTCGTTCTATAGAAAGCAGCAGCTAAAGCTTAATTTTAACTTCTCCTCTCATTTCCCTCATTCCCCATAAAATGTGTATGAAATCTAGAACTAAGTATGACAAAGCCCTTCGAATACCTTCCGAGAACCCCTGCATGTCTAAACTAAGCGCTCGTAACATTGACAAACCCTTTCCCCCAAATGTCCACAAAACCCCACTAAACTACTCCCTCACTACCGCTACTCCCTCACAAAAATACACCGCGTGATATGCCGTATCTAACCCCCCACACCTGGAACATTTCCCATCACCTATAATCCCCATTACAAAAAGCTGCGCTTTAGATGCCAAAATCCCATGCAGGAATCTAAACCCCATGTCCCTAACCCGCAGTTGCAATTTCAATTTCCTCAACCAACCCCAAGTTCCCCTCCAATTATACATCGGAAATGTTGCCTCCCCCTGCACCTCCTTCTCCCTCATACCTACCCTATCCAATCTGCTCACCCTAACCCTACCCGGTTCTCTCACAACCTTGAGGGTGTGCAAAATTGACTCACACCCGAGTAACTCCCTCCCCCCCACCACCTACATACTTCCTTCATCACCAAACCTACACTCTTTACCCCCACCCCTTCCCTCACTAAATACTCCTGTCTTACAAAAACGCTCTTTAACCTACACTGTAAGGATACTAAGCCCAACCCTCCCCTTTTAACCATAGTTTCTACCACCTCCCTACTTAACCAATGCCTCCCATGACCCCATATAAACCTAAGTACACCCTCCAACAACCTTCGCACATCCACTTCCAGCAGTGGATATACTGCCGCACAAAACCACAATTTACTATACTCCAAAACATTTACCACCACTACCCTTCGTAATAACGAAACTTCCCCAACACCCCAACCCTGCATCCTACTTAAAGCAGCATCCACCACCACTCTCGAATTCACCTCCCTAGCCACAAATGGATTATCACTAAAAACAATCCCACATATCTTTAAAACATCTACACATTTCTACCCTTCCCTAGATTCCAATGTTTCCCCTTCCAACGCCCTACCTCTAAAAGATTGAATTTGCCCCTATTTACCCTCATGTCTGTTGCCTGTCCAAAAACATCCCCTAAACCATTGATCAATCTTAGATTCTCCTCATTCCTGACCAAAATAGTTGTGTCGTCAACATAACCCACTATTCCTGTCCTATCGGCCCCCTGCACCCCCCTCTCATACACCCTCCTCTACCATCCTATAAAATGGATCCTGAAGACATGCAAAAAGTATCTGAGACAGCAGACATCCCTGCCTCAGACCCCTCCCCATGTCCACTACCATGCCCACCCTCCCATTAATTTGAACCTTTAGCAAAGCACCTTCATATAACGTTCTCACCCATTGCACTCTCTCCTCCCCAAACCCCTGCTTTCTCAAAATCTCCAACAACATACCTCTATCAACTCTATCATATGCCCTCTGCCAATCCAACCCCAAAACTCCTCCTACCTGACTCTCATCAATGAACCCCTTAATCCTTCTGTGTCCCATCTTAATGCTTCTACCTGGTACCCCATATTGCTCATCATGCAACATACTTCCTAAACCCTTTTTCATCCTATTTGCAAGGATCTTCGCGAAAATCTTATAATCCGTACACATTAATGCTATTGCCCGATAATCCCTGAAACCCTTCGGTTGCTTTCCCTTGGGTACTAACACCACAACTCCTGTCCTCAATGTCTCCTCCATGATACCCCCGCCTCTCATCTCATGAGAATCCCACGGAAGTGGGATTCTCTGATCATAGGGGTGTTTTGGTTACTTTCGGCTGGGTAGGGGCGGTCAGCGTATTTCCTGGTTATTGGAAATTAAATACAGGTTTTATGCAAGGACTTGATCATCGGGAGGTTTTTGCGGATTGGTGGGCAAGGTTGTGGGGGGGGTCGGGAATTGATAACATTGTGCAGTGGTGGACAGATAGAGCGAAGGTTGCTATTAAGGATTTTTACAGCAGGCTGGGTAGGGACGAGGTGAGGTTGAAGTATGGTAAGCAGCGTTATTTGGAGTAACAGTTACAGGAATGTTATAAAGAGGAAGGGAGGTACCCATAGGTGACATTGCAGACATACAGGGTCAACTACGAGATTTACAAAATGAGGTTTTTCATGCGATTCGGGTACAGGGGGGGGTGGAGGACGTCCTTTGGGGTGATAAGCCCTCAGCAATGGTTTTGCGAAGATTTCAAAGGAGAAGGGGAATGACGATCATTGCATTGCCAGTGGATTAGGATTTGGAGGGTTATAGGTGTGGTCAGGTAGTACGGACAATGTAATCTATGAGTTGTTATGCAGATAAATGGTTTCAAAGAAAGTTGAGGGAGGGGGGTCTGTGACTGGGGAGCACGAAAAATTGTATTGGAGGGCATAGGTGCGGGGTTATGGGATGAACAAAGAGAATGTATGGAGGGGAGCATTACTGAAGAAGAAGTTTGGCAGACGGTGCAGGGACAACATTTGGGAAAGGCGCCAGGAATTGACGGAATCTCCAAGGATTTTTACATGACCCATTGGGAAGTGTTGCGTGGGGTTTTGGTACCTCTATTCAATGGTATGAAAACGTCAGGTTGTATGAGCAAGGACCAGCGTACTGGGGTTGTGGTCTTAGTTCCGAAGGGGAAGGATTGTCAGACTTTGAGGGATTATAGGGCAATCACCTTACTCTGTTCAGATTATAATTTTTTTGCCCGCATCTTAGGCAATCGTATGAAGAAGTATTGGACGACTTCTTAGATAAGGGGCAATATGGGGTTCCGGGGCGTAGTTTTAGTGGAGGGCATTGCAGAATCAGAGGTTTTGTGGAAGGAAGTGGGGGGGGGGGAGGTGTTGTAGGGCTGGATTGGGAAACAGCCAACGACAGCGTAGACAGGGGGATGTTACGGGAGATCTTGATAAGACAGGGGTTTGGTGAGGAAATCGTGGAGTGGGTGGGCATGCTATATTCTAGGGTTTTGGTTAGGTACAGGTGAATGGGAAGGTGGGGTCTGAGGTAGGCATGGGGAGGGGGCTGTGTTAGGGATGTCCATTGCCACAGTTTCTCTTTGCATGTCTGCAAAATCCTTTCTATGGGTTGGTGTGGGAGGGTGTCAGGGAGACGGGTGAGTTATGGGAGGGTGCTCCAGGGATTATCGGATATGTGGATGACACCACAATTTTAGTGGAATGCTCGGAAAGATTGGGGTATGTAAATCGCATAATTGAGATATTTGGAGCTGCGACCGGTATGAAGGTTAATTGAGTGAAGTCAAAGTTGTTGGAGGTAGGTATGTGGGTAGGAGAGACATTGGGCCAGACTTATGGATGGGTAACTGTTGATAGTATAAAAATCTGTGGTGTGGTTTTCTGTGTGGAGCCACAGAGGGCAAGAGA
Organism: Cherax destructor; assembly: GCA_009830355.1. Lineage (NCBI taxonomy): Eukaryota > Metazoa > Arthropoda > Malacostraca > Decapoda > Parastacidae > Cherax > Cherax destructor. Next base: position 13,587 of record WNWK01029438.1, on the reverse strand, counting down.
AATGAATTCTTCTTTGGTGGTGGAGGCGGCATTGAACAGGATGATGGGATGGAGGGTGGGGGAAGTCACCCTTTTGCAAAGGGTCACAGTTGTTAACACTTTGGTGTACAGTAAATTATGGTTTGTGGCTGTGGTATATCCGCTAATTGAGGGTGATATACAGAGCTTGTGGCAGAGGGTCATTCATTTTGTTTGGGGTTATGGGAGACACTGGTTAATGGAGGAGGTTGTAAAGACTAGGGCCATACAAGGGGGCATGGGACTGATTCCTTTGAAAAGGTGGTTAATGGGGCTATATGTGAGGCAGGAATTTTTAGCTAGGGATGGTCTCCATGGGAAGAGGGTGAATGTGGTAATCAGGGAGGTGTGGAGGTGGTGGCAGGGTAGGGATCTTATGGTATGCGAGACACTTTTGTGGCACCTTCTTGTTGTTGCTGATCCGGGGAAGGTACAGGTGGGTACATTAGACCAGGTAGGGAGTTGTAGTAGGGCACTGCAAGGTGAAGCAACATACCCCTTATATAATTGGAGAAGTATTTGGTACTGGCTCGAGAAGCTGAAATTGCCTTCCGGGGTACGGGAAACAGGTTATCGGATTTTACATGGCATATTAGCGTCGAGGGCACAATTTTTCGTGATGGGGTTGGTAGGGAATGGTAATTGTAATAGTTGTGGTATGCTAGAGATGGCTCATCACACGGTTTATTTTTGTGAGGAGTTGGCAAGGGTGAGGGAATGGTTTGGGAGAATTATAAGAAGGGTAGGGGGATGGGTTTGTCAAGTTTGAGGGTCCTTAGTTTAGACATTGATTCGCAGCCCAGACATTGTGGTGCTCGGGTGTGCTGGTTGTGACCTCTGGTGGTAGTCAAGCCAAACTTTATTTTCTTTAAGATGGCTGACGGGTATAGGAGGAGAGTCAACACTGTCTGTGTTGAGGTTCTTCAAGGGGCGATATACCCATCGAATGCCGATGTTTTGCTTCCTTCCATACTTCGGATTTCATTAAATGGGGCGTCAAGGATCTTCATGAAGTTCGCTTGCACCACTGCTTATGAGAGAACTGTGGACGCCTTTCAGGAGTTGAGGAAAGTTGTGTCACCTGGAGTGGAGGTACGTTTACATGACGTTTCAACTACTTACAAATGGATTAGAATACATAATGTTCTATTTGAGGCCGGAGAAGTGGACATCAGAGACGTTTTTCGTCAGTATGGCATTATTCATGCCATCAACATTGGGAGGTGGTCCCAAGGTATTTATGCGGGAATGTTGGAGGGATCCTTCTCCGTCAAGATGACCTTACGGAGGCAAATTCCTTCCTATGTGTTGATGGAGGTTTTTTGCACTCAGGTCTATGTCATGTATGCAGGTCAGGTGAGGATGTGCAGGCTGTGTGGGATGTCAGGACATATGGCCACGACTTGCTCAAGATGACGAGATGACAGGCGATGGCGTAGTAGCACCGTGGATCAGGATTTGGCGGAGCAGACGGAGACATGTGATGAGACGCTGGAAGGTGTGAGGGGCGGCGCTGATCAGCCGCAGCTGGATGGCAAGTGGAGTGAAGAGGTGGAAAGGGAAAAGGTGGACGTTTGCACCCTGCCGGTGGAGACTCAGACGGGGAAGTTGTGTAATACACGGCTGGGTGAGGATAAAGATGTTGGTGTGGATGAGGCCATTCTACAGGATCTGCAAGACATCCTAGGTGGATCGGAGTTACTGCTTGATGGTGGAGTGAGTGAGATGAGTGTAGAAGTGAATGTGGGAATGGCTCAGGGAGGAAGGGGGAGGAGTGCTAGCGGGAAGGAGGGTGCTGAACGGTAGGGGTGGGGTCCCTGGCTTGGAGAGAGTGGTGGTAGTGGAGGTGCCTCTTTCGAGGGGTAAATCCAGGAAAAGACCTGGTGATGATAATGAGGATGATGTGTTAACCCTGGCCCAGAGGACTGACAAGAAGGCTTGGGCGGAGGTGGTTAGGAGTGGTGATGGGGGTGTTAAGAACATAAAGGTGGCTAGGGTGTCTAGGGTGATGGGAGGTGAGGGTAAAGGGAGTTTAGATACTGCTAAGAAGAGTGCCCCAGTGGAGAAGAGACAACCAAAGCAGAGAGGGAAACTGCTGTTTTTACGTTCAGGTGTATAGGCATGAATGTGAATGGCCTCAAGAATGAGGTCAAGAGAACATGGGTTGAGGTCACTTTACATAGGTTGTGTATAGATATATGTTTCCTTCAGGAACATAATTATAGGTGTGGGAGTGATTTGGTGTTGAAAGGTTATAAGGTGTACACTGGTAGTTCTGTGGTTCTGTGCATTTCAATGGTGGTGTGCTGGTGGGAATATGCGAGTCTAGCCAGTTGACTTTGACGTCATGGGAGGAGGGGGGTGGGAGAAGGGTCTGGGTGGAGGGTTGGTGGGGAGGGACCCGGGTATGTTTCATAGGCGTGTACATGCCTGCTGACTGTACAAAGAGAGTGAAGGAAGAGTTTGTGATGTCTGAGTTGGTTTATGCTTTCCGGGGAATCCCGAATTTCACAATTATAGCAGGGGACTGGAATAGCATTGTTAGGATTAAGGACGTTGAGCCACGAGGTGCGGGATGTGTTTTGTGGGCCTTGCATGAGGTGCTGGGGGCTGTGGGTGTTGTGGATGTTGTCAGGGGTACGGGGGAGCTGGTAGAGTACACCTTTTATAGGAGAGGATATGCTGCCCGCCTAGGTAGGGTGTATGTCACCAGAGCGGTGGAGGTGGTTAAGGTGGAGAGCATGGACGTGGGATTTTTGGACCACAGAGGAGTTATGGCGGAGGTGGGATGGGAAGGTGTGGTTTGGGTGTATAGGAGTTATTTGAAATTAAATGTTAGTTTGCTATGTAGGGAGGGGGGTAGGGAGGTTTTGGCTGAATGGTGAGAGGGGTTGTGGGGGGGGATCCGTGATTTCGCGATGTGGTGGGCAACGAGGGGTAAGGTAGCAATTAAAGGTAAGACACAATGCTGAAACATATGAGAAACCCACCTCAGGAAACACCCTAAGCGATACATACATCCTAATGAAAAATGTTTCATACCTAAGTGGGTTAAAATAGAGGAACCATATACAAACACACCATAATGGGAACTTGCTACACCTATAACCATACAGCACCAGTCCAGTAGGTTATGAAGAAAAGCCCTGATGGTTACCCCTTCTATCTATGCTCCATAGGGGTACCCTCTCCCCATCTCCCATCATACCACACACACCTCGAATTCCTCAGTCATTTGTCATACCCCCGCAGAGTCCACTGTCACCCCCCTCCCCTCTCCTTCATTCATACACCTTTCCCCACCATGTATACACCCCCTCCCTATCGCTGGCCAGTCCTTTTAAACCCTCCCTCACAGCTCTAGTAAGCTACCCACCGCCAACTCCCTATAACCCACCGAAAAAGCTGAATCCCACATCCGACTATAAAGATCCATATTTCTACATTTCGTCCTATAAAACACAGCAGCCAAAGCCTTGACTCTACACTCCCCCGACACATGACACATACAAGTAGTCTGCCACCAGGTACAAGACCACCAGTCTCAGCTCCCCTCCCACCCCTCCTACTTCAAAGCTTAAGGCCTGCAAGGTTGAAAGCCCTCTCCCCCCTACCCTGCATACTACCTTCCCAAACCATTCACGCACTACTCTCAATAAAGAACAAAAATACACTGCATGATATGCCATATCCTCCTCTCGGCATCTATCACACAGCTCTCCCTCCCCTATCCCCATGCGGAACAAAATTGTCTTCGATGCAACGATCCAAATTAGAAACCTATACACAAATTCACGTACTCTGGGTTTAAGCCACAACTTTCGTTATCCTTTCCACCTTATTTGCTAAAAATTGTACCTACCTTTTATCCTTTTCTCCAACCTCATTTCTATATATTATTGATACCTTAACTGCCTAAAATTTTATTTCAAGCTATTTTTTAATATTAATAAATTTTACTTTTTTACACTTTTATACACTTTAGCACTTATTTTTCCTTTAATAGTTAACTTTGATTTTCGTTATATTGCCTTTAATTTAATTCTATAATCACAAATAGTGCAATACTGAATCTTAATATTTGTTCCATTATAACTTACTATTAATCATAGTAACTTTCCAACCAGTTCTATTAGCTAGTTAAATAATAAATCAATTACACTGTAAAGATATATCCTAAATCTCTGTGACTTCTGTTCAAAAGTGTGTTAATCTAATAGCTAGTAAAATCAATTGATCAAATATCATATCTTTAAGTTTAGCATTATTCATTGTTCTTAAATCTTAAACTTTTGTTTAATTAATTAACTAACTCAAGTGCTAACTCAGGTGCTATAGTTTTAGATTCTTATTAGCTGTAAATTGACTACCTTAGCTCATTTTTTCATTTTTGTAAACATATCCAACGTACTAACTCACGTGCCAAGAACTCCTTTTGCATTGTCCTATTCTTAAGTCTACTTGCGTTGTTCTATTTTTAAGTTTAATTATAGAATCACACTAAATCTTATGAATCCAAACATTGATCCTGATACCAACCTTCTATTAAATGACTTACATGAACCTAACAACAACTGTCATTACTACACAGCAGAACAGGCTAAAACACTACTCAAAGCCAACATTAACATAACTATCTTTAACTACAATGTCAGATCTTTAAGCAAACATTTTGATGACCTCACAGCATTATTAAACTCACTACAGGCCAGTATGTCCATCATTGCCCTCACTGAAACCTGGCTAAAGCCTCATACTACAGATATCTATGCCATTCCTGGTTACATAGCCATACACAATTGTAGGCAAGACCAACAAGGAGGTGGCACAGCTATGTTATACTCAGACCAGCTTGAATCATTCATCACCCAGCCCTGGTTGTGTGCGGGTGCTCATCGTGACCTCTGGTGGCCGCATCGTGAAACTTTATTTTCACTGTCATGGCGGACGGCTACAGGAGGAGGGTTAATACTGTTGGAATTGAGATTCTACAGGGAGCAGTGTACCCGTCCAATGCGGATATTGTTCTACCTGCGATTCTACGTGATGTGCTGGGCGTGGACCATTCGGAATTGTATGGGATATCCCTTAATGGAGCGAGGAGGCTATTTGTGAAGTTTGCGTGTTCGGCGGTGTATCACAGGATCGTGGATACGTTTCAGGACAAGAGGCTGGTGGTGTTATCAGGCCTTGAGGTATGTGTCCATGATGTGTCAGCCACTTACAAGTGGGTGAAGTTGAAGAACGTGCCTTTTGAGGCGGGAGAATGTGACATTTCTGAAGCCATGCAGAAATATGGCATTGTTTATGCAGTAACTGTTGGCAGGTGGGCGAATGGGCCCTATGCTGGGATGTTGGAGGGGACATATTCCGTCAAGATGACGTTACGTCAGTCTATCCCTTCATATGTAATAATGACTGGTTTCTGTACGCAGGTGTATGTTACATATGTTGGGCAGGCTCGCACCTGTCGGTTATGCGGACAGCAGGGACACCTGGCAGCGGATTGTAATCGAAGGAAGACGGATGTGAGGCGAGGTATGGACGATGACGTGAGAACAGAGGAGGCTTCAGCACTTACGACAGAAGACCAACGTGTGGATGATGGGCAGGAGGGCATGTGCGTCAGTCGTGGAGCGAGGAGGTGGAGCAGGTGGACGGGCAGATGGGAGGAGAGGGTAAAGTGTCGTCTGTGGCATCAGAGGAACACAGTACTGCGTCTGTTGCTGATCATCAGGGGATGCATGGGGAGGAGGCAGAGATTTTGAAGGAACTACGAGAGTTCATACAGGGAGATAATTTGTCGATGGAAGCAGTTTCTGTTTTGGAGCAGGGTGATTTCAAGAATGATCAAAATGAGGCTGTTGTTGAGAATGATATGTGTAGGGAAGTGAATAACGCTCAGGTATCTGTGGTAGTAGCAGAGGTTCATAGGGAAGAGGAAATGGAGTTAATTGAGGAGAAAGGGGAGTCCAGGAAAAGGCCAGGGGAGGAGTCTGAGGATGACTTGTTGACAACTGCACAAAGGCCTGGGAAAAAAGTGTGGGCAGATGTGGTGCAGGGAAAACGAGGTAGGTCAAAGGGTAATGGGGGAGCTAGGGAAGTGAAGGAGGATGGGAGGGGTAGGAGGGGGAAGGATGGAGAAGGACATATGATATTGGAAAAGAGAGTACTGAAGCCAAAGGGCAAACCCCAGTCTTACGTTTCAGGTGTGTAACAATTAATGTGAATGGCCTCAGGAATGAGGTGAAACGTAAGTGGGTGGAGGTTACTTTGCAGAGGTGGAAAGTTGATGTTTTCTTTTGTCAGGAGCATAATTATAGGAAGGGTAATGAGCTAGCTATAAAGGGGTATAGGATTTTTGCGTGTGATGCAAGGGCGTTTAAAGGGGGTGTTGGTAGGAGTCAGTGAGTTAAGTCCATTCACTTTGGAGTCTTGGGAGGATGTGGGTGGTAGAATAGTTAGAGTAAACGGGGATTGGGGTGGAGTACAGGTGAGTTTCCTGGGAGTATATATGCCAGCTATAAGCAATAGGAGACTAAAGGATGATTTTGTAAACAATGAGTTGGCGTATGCTGTCCGAGGTCTGCCTCAAGTGTCTATAATTGCTGGAGATTGGAATTGTGTGATTTGGATTAGAGACGTCGAGCCACGGGGTGGGGTGTGTGTGTTGGAGTCGTTGAGGGATGTGTTGGGGGCAGTGGGAGTGGTAGACGTGGTGGGGGGTCGGGGAGAAATGGTGGAATATACTTTTGTGAGGAAAGATTATGCAGCACGACTGGACAGAATATATGTGACAAGGGCGGTGGATGTTCGGAGGGTGGAATGTGTCGATGTGGGTTTTTCAGATCATAGGGGAATGTTGTTTGAAGGGGGGTGGGACGGGGCAGTGAGTGTGTATAAGAGTTATTGGAAATTGAATACGAGATTATTGAAGAGGGAAGGGGGGGCTGAGATGTTCGAAGAGTGGTGGGGAGGGGTGTGGAAGGGGGGGCGGGGGTGTCAAATGGGGTTGTCAGATGGTGGATGGAGAGGGGGAAAGAGGAAATTAGGAAGTTTTATGGGTGGGTCGGTAGGGAAGATAGCAGGAGTAGGTTTGGGAATCAGAAATATTTGGAGGGATTGTTACGTGATTGTCAGGCGGGGGATTGGGGGGGAGGAGAACAGCAGAGGTGGTGGAATTGAGGGGTAGGTTACAGGATTTACAGGAGGAATAGTTTCATGCCTTATGGGTTAGGAGTGGTATGGAAGAGGTTTTATGGGGAAATAAGGCGTCAAAGGTGGTTTTAAGGACTTTTGAGAAACGTAGGAGGGGGATGTTAATTTCGTCTCTGAAAGTGGAGGGGGGGTGGATGGTTATCAGGAGGGGAGGGTTTTGAGAATGACGGAGGGTATGGGGGGGTACGCGGAAGGATGGTTTCGTGTTCAATACAGGAAGGGGAAGGTTAATCAGGTGGACAGAGAAGGGTTATTGCAGGGCATAGGGAGATTATTGAGTGTGGAGGACGGAAGAGAGTGCGGGGCAGAGATTTTGGAGGAGGAGGTTTGGGAAGCCGTGCAGGGTTTGAGGTTGGGGAAGTCACCTGGGATCGATGGGTTGCCGGGGGATTTGTACGTAACTCATTGGGAGGTTTTAAAAGGGGTTCTCATGAGGTTGTTTAATGGGTTGAGGGAGGATGGTTTCATGGGGGAATCAATGAAGACTGGGTTGTAGTATTAGTGGCAAAGGGTGATTCTCCTGAGGGCTTAAGTGATTATAGGGGTCTGGCTTTGTTGACAGCGGATTACAAAATTTTTGCAAAGATTTTGGCAAATAGGATCAAGAGGGGTTTAGGTGGAGTTTTGCATGAGGGTCAATTTGGGGTGCCTGGAAGGAGTATTCGTACAGGGCATCGGCGTATTAAGCAGTTTATTGAGGAAAGTGAGGAGGGAGGGGGTGTTAGGTTTGGATTGGCAGAGAGCATATGACAGGGTTGATCGAGAAATGTTATTAGCAATATTGGAGAGGCAGGGTTTTGGGGAAGGGGTGGTAAGGTGGGTTGAAACATTGTATGCAGGTGCGTTATTACAAGTGCAGATTAATGGGAAGGTGGGAAGGGCAGTGGAAATGCAGAGGGGTCTGCGACAGGGTTGTCCTCTGTCGCAGATCCTTTTCGCACTTTTGCAGGATCTTTTTTACAGATTGGTAGAGGCGGGGTTGAGGGTTGGGTCTGGGGAGATGGAGGTGGTGGGTGGTATGGTTGGTTATGTTGATGATACCACTGTGTTGGTTAGGAAGGAGTGGCAATTGATTAAGTTGAATGTTTTGATAGAACGTTTTGGGAGGGGAACAGGGATGAAGGTTAATAGGGGAAAGTCTAATTTATTGGAGGTAGGAAGTTGGTCTGGGGGAACGTTGGGGTCGCGGAGGGGTTGGAATTGTGTAGAAATGATTAAGATATGTGGTATAGTTTTTAGTGCAGATGCGGTAGTGGCACGGGAGGTGAATTCAAGGACGGTGGTGGATGCGGCAATTGGAAGGATGAGGGGCTGGGGAGTGGGAGAGGTGACATTAATGCAAAGAGTTATTGTTATAAATGTGTTGGTGTATAGCAAATTATGGTTTAGGGCTGTGGTATATCCTCTCTTGGAGGTGGATGTGCAATGTTTGTTGAGAAATGTTTTGAGGTTCGTTTGGGGGCATGGGAGACACTGGCTGAGTAGGGAGGTAGTGGAAACCAAGACGAGGTGGGGAGGGATAGGGTTGATACCGTTGAGGTGTAGATTACGAAGTGTGTTTGTGAGGCATGAATTTCTGATGAGAGGAGGGGAGGGGGAAGAAGAGTGGGGTTAGTAATGAAGGAGGTGCGCAGGTGGTGGGGGAGGAAGGATATTTTGGTATGTGAGGCAATTTTACGAGGGTTAATGGTGATGAATGAGCCGGGGACGAGTAGGGTTAGTAGGTTGGATAGGTTGGGCATGGAGGGGAGGGAGGTGCAGGGGAGAGGGGTTTATCCCCTGTATGATTGGCAAGGAATATGGAGGTGGTTTCGAAAGCTAAAGTTACATCCTAGGGTGCGAGAGGTAGGATATAGGTTTTTGCAGGGGGTTTTGGCTTCTAGAGCTCAATTATACGTCATGGGGTTGGTAGCCGATGGGGTTTGCGGTAGGTGTGGCGAGCTGGAAACGGCATATCATGTTGTTTATTAGAGAATGGTTTGGGGGTTACGACAGGTGGGAGAAAGGGAGGTTTCAGTTCTGAGGGCACTGAGTTTGGATCTGGGGCAGTTTTCGGACAGCATACGCAGGGGTTGTCTTATTTGGTATTGGATTATGTTTATATTTCATGGAGTTGTAGGGAAGAGGAGGGGAGGGCACGTATTGGGGCATTATGTGCTGCATTTTATAGGACTAAGTGTAGGAATAGGAAATTATATGGTCTGGCGTGGGATGGGGCTTTCTCACAGCCTTATCGAGAGATGACAGTGCATGGGTTAAGGGGCATGGGGAGAGGAGAGGTTGGTGGGGGAAGGAGGGGGATTGGGTTAGGGGTGGTGATCGGGGATAGGTAAAGTAGTGGGGAATGTGTAGATGGTAGGTAAGGGGGGGTTAGGTGGGTTTTTAGGTGGAAGGCCGTTAGGTGGGGAGGGTGTAGATCAGTGGGGAAGAGGCTGGGGTAGTTTGTGCTTCAGTACTTCTCTGAGTATGAGAACCTTCTGTGCCAAAGGTTGGTTCCGATTTTGGATTAGAATGCATACATGGTTTGTATAATTATTGATGTTCATCTATTATTTTGGGCCTTCTGTGTAAGGTCATTAATAGAGTGAGTTGTTTTAGTTATGTTTGTGTTTTCTGTGTTTTGTGTTGAAATGCAGAGATCATTATATAAGAAATATGTAACAATTTGTGTGTGTGTGTGGTTCATGTTATGTTTTCTTGTTTTGAAATTGAGTCCAAAGGGGAGGGGGTGTATGCATGTGAGGTATATGGGTAGTTCTATATAAGAAGTGTATATCTCTTCTTGTCTATATTTGTTATATCATATGTTTGTGTATAGGTCAGAAGTATACTAGAGATGGCCTTAAATATATGGGGCTTGGTGGTTGTAAGAAGTTTGGGGAAAAAGGAAGGATATGTAGTTATCAGGTATATATTGTGTTTAATGTATCCCATGGTTGGGAAGGTATATATGTATTTTATATACGATTGTGTCATGGGTACCTCTTTAAGGGGGCTCCTTGTCATGGTAAAGAGGCTATCGGTCTGAGGAATTGGACCTCTTGGTCTTCTTCCTCAGACCGAACCTAATTACCCCCAATCCCCCTCCCTTTTCCCATCTTCCCCATCCTCCCTTTTCCCTTTCCTCCTCCTCCTCCTCCCCCATCCCTCCCTTATTTCCTTCCCAGTTTTACCCTGGGAGCTTCTCTCCTCAGGCATTCTAGTTCCTAGGTAGGGGGAAGGGTATCGTAGTCCATTCCATTCCGTTGAGGTCCTTGGCGGTGGTGTAGTTTGCCGTGGAATCTGGATCGCCTGGGGATGTCCCGATCCCTTTCCAGTCACCCGGGGAGTGGCTTTGGGTATCTTTCGGGCGACGGGTGTATCTCTGGAGGCCACCTTTGGGATTCCGAGGGTGGTGACCGAAGGCGGTATGCTTTGTGGCGGGTATCCGGCCGCCCTCTCTTTTGTCCGCCGAGATGGCTCTGTGGATGTGAGGTTGCTATCCCGGATTGCTGGTTTACTGGCATTAAGGGTAGGGTATGGCACTGGTTCCATGCAGCATCTGAACTATTTGCAGTGTTGAGGTCCTCTTGGGTGCGGAGGGGGATTTACGCTCCCTTTTATTCCTCCTAGGAGCTATTCCTCCACGTTCCCCCCCCTTTTTTTATTTTTTCTTAAAAAAAAACCCCTAACCATGGCTGACCCAATCCATGAACCCACTACCCCTGGGCCCCTTCCTGATACCACACCCAGTACTGACCCCACCTCATTAACGGACAACTCTGGACACCTCTCATGCCCCTGTACCTCTTGCTGGTGCCGGTTCGTCACCTGCTTCAGGTACCGAGGTTCTGACCCCTTTTGACATATCTGACCTTCGCTCTTCTCTGACCTTGATTCCAGCTTCTCCCTCGACGGTGCAGCAATTTTCGAATCTCTCGCCTGTTCTCACATCGGACCACCCCCGGTCCCACACCCAAACGACCGAGACCCACACATGACGATTCGACACTTGTCGTTCATCTCAGAAACGACAAGCTCGTCACGCACTCCCCTTAAACTGTTTCAACCTACTCAATGGACAAAGTTTTTTACTCTGCGACCGACTTCTCTTAATACCTATCTTTCAGACCATAGTATTGGTAAGGCTCTGCTACGCCATGTTGGTAAAGACATCTCATTTCACGCTCTCAAGAGCGGCACTCGCATCATCATGGTCCAGAATGCTGGCCAAGCTTGCGATCTTTCTCTTCTCACAACCATAGATACTGCTCCTGTTACTATTGACAAGCACCATTCCCTCAATTCTTGTTGTGGTTGTCATTTTGCCCCACACCATTGTCCAACGGAATTTCCAAACATGTGGTGATGACATTTTCGAGCAGCTTGAACTCCAAGAACTCCCTATCCTTAAAGTGGGCACTTTTGTCCTCCCTGCCAATAAGCGAAGACGTTATCCTTGCTATATAGCTCGTTTGACTGCCGAGAACTTCCACCTTTGGTCTACATTGCAGGTCAACGTTTACAAGTTTGAAAGGTGACTCCTACACCGCAGCAGTGTAGAAACTGCTGGCGTTTTGGTCATCCAGCAAAATATTGCAGGTCCATGGCCGAATGCCCAGTCTGTGGTGCTGACGACCATGCCAGTTCTTCTTGTACTCTACCTCCCTCTTGCCTTAACTGTCATGAGGCACATCCTTCGTATTCTTGCTGTTGTTAGGTTTACCTGAATGAGCAGGAAATCCGTTCTCAAAGAGGCGGACCTCTTTAAGGGTGGCTCCTTGTCGTGGTAAAGAGGCTATCCGTCTGAGGAATTGGACCTCTTGGTCTTTTTCCTCAGACCGAACCTAATTACCCCCATAATCCCCCCTCCCTTTTCCCATCTTCCCCATCCTCCCTTTTCCCTTTCCTCCTCCTCCTCCTCCTCATCCCTCCCTTATTTCCTTCCCAGTTTTACCCTGGGAGCTTCTCTCCTCAGGCATTCTAGTTCCTAGGTAGGGGGAAGGGTATCGTAGTCCATCCCATTCCGTTGAGGTCCTTGGCGGTGGTGTAGTTTGCCATGGAATCTGGATCGCCTGGGGATGTCCCGATCCCTCTCCAGTCACCTGGGGAGTGGGTTTGGGTATCTTTCGGGCGACGGGTGTATCTCTGGAGGCCACCTTTCGGATTCCGGGGGTGGTGGCCGAAGGCGGTATGCTTTGTGGCGGATATCCGGCCGCCTTCTCTTTTGTCCGCCGAGATAGCTCGGTGGATGTGAGGTTGCTATCCCAGATTGCTGGTTTACTGGCATGAAGGGTAGGGTATGGCACGGGTTCCATGCAGCATCTGCACTACTTGCGGTGTTGAGGTCCTCTTGGGCACGGAGGGGGATTTGCGCTCCCTTTCATTCCTCCTAGGACCTATTCCTCCACGTTCCCCCTTTTTTTATTCTTTTTTTATTTTTATTTTATTTTCTTCTTTCTTTTTTTTTCTTAAAAATAAAAAGAAAGAAGTAACCTAACCATGGCTGACCCAATCCATGAACCCACTACCCCCGGGCCCCTTCCTAATACCACACCCAGTACTGACCTTGCCTCGTTAATGGACAACTCTTTGGACACCTCTCATGCCCCTGTACCTCTTGCTGGTGCCGGTTCGTCACCTGCTTCAGGTACCAGGGACCCGACTGGCCCTTTCGATACGTCTGACCTTCGCTCTTCTCTGACCTTGATTCCGGCTTCTCCCTCAACAGTGAGGCAATTTTCGAATCGCTCGCCCGTCTCCCATCGGACCACCCCCGGTCCCACACCCAAACGACCAAGACCCACACATGACGATTCGACGCTTCCTTCTCGTTCATCTCAGAAACGACCAGCTCGTAACTCACTTCCCTTAAACTCTCTATTTCAAACTACTCAATGGACAAAGTTTTTTACTCTGCGACCAACTTCTCCTAATACCTATCTTTCAGACCATAGTATTGGTAAAGCTCTGCTACGCCATGTTGGTAAAGACATCTCATTTCACGCTCTCAAGAGCGGCACTCGCATCATCACGGTCCAGAATGCTGGCCAAGCTCGCGATCCAACAATAGATTCTGCTCCTGTTACTATTGACAAGCACCATTCCCTCAATTCTTGTTGTGGTTCTGTCATTTTGCCCCACACCATTGTCCAACGGAATTTCCAGACATGTAGTGATGACATTTTCGAGCAGCTTGAGCTCCAAGTTGACACTTTTGTCCTCCCTGCCAATAAGCGAAGACGTTATCCTTGCAATATAGCTCGTTTAACATTTGACTGCCGTGAACTACCACCTTCGGTTTACATTGCAGGTCAACGTTTACAAGTCCGAAAGGTGACCCCTACACCACAACAGTGTAGAAACTGCTGG
>WNWK01029437.1:2500-24414 GCA_009830355.1 Cherax destructor | reverse complement strand
AAAAAACCCCTGTCGTCCCCCAAGTCGCCCCCACCAAATATCCCTCCACCATGCACTGTTCCCTCCGGACTGTGAGAACCATCCAACAATTCACTCACCAGTTCAGGTATTGCCTCTTCTATATCAAGTCGAGGGCACCCTCCTCACCGATTGCTCCAAGGTGTCCTGCGTGCCACCGATAACGTGAGACACTCTTCTACAGTCTCCTTCACGATATCACTCCCACTTTGTCGTCTCTCCACCTCTCCTCTTCTTGTGGTTTCAGTAGTACTTCCATACCTTCCTCCTTCCCTCTTTCCACATTCGGTCGCCATCCTTGTCGTCTGTCACAATCCGCTGCCATATGCTCGTAGAGTCACATATGCAACATGTCCTCTCTGAGCATATGTTACATATACTTGCGTTCGAAATTCATGTAACACAATGTACGAGGGTATAGGTCTTCTTAAAGTCATTTTGAGCTATATGACCCTCTGCACACCCTCATACAGTCCATCATTCCATCGTCCCATAACTGCTTCATGTATGATGCCATAATGCTTAAATGCACATCCATTTCCTGTGCCTCGAATGGCAAAGTGCGAACTTTGATCCATATGTATTGATGAGACACATCTTTCATCCTCACCTGCACTGACACATTAATTTTGAAGCTCTTGTCCTCAATTTATCAACAAGCGCATCATATACTTGGCCAGTTGTCACCCTTGACGAAAGATTCTCGTGCTTCCATTGAGCGCCACTCCATAGATATCTTGATTATCAATCCGTATTGTCATGGATGATAGGTAGAAGTACAGATGATTGGACTGTATATAGCTCCTCGTATCAACTCAATGCATACAGTATTTACTCATCGACGATACTGTACCGCCATTTTGCTATGAAGGTACAAGCGTCTCAGCACAACAAGAGAGCAGCCCGAGCACTTGCCACAGCCAAGGCTGAGCAGCGAATGTCTTTATATGTAAGTACATTGAAACCTCAGTTGTTCGTTCCAGATGTCGATTCGGCAACCACAAAGAATGACAACCAAAGCAATTTTCCCCCCATTAAGAATAATGTTAATAGAACTAATCCATTCCAGACACCTAATGACAATATAATTTATTAAAAATGTAGAAACTACTACATAAAACTGTAAAAATGAAAATTAATAGAAACTGAAATACTATACAGTAAACGAAACTTTAACTGCCTTTTACCTGTCAGAGGAGAGCTAATGACCTACTGGAAGAAGGTGGTGGAGGAGAGGAGGAAGTATGTTACTGCTTGGAAGGAGAGTCATCTTCTATTAATATGTCAGACAACTGTCATGGTGTTGTTTATCTTCCTAATCTATTTTCACCACTAACACCTTATATTTCTTAACTACCCATCCCTTCTTTCGATACGCCAATATATTTCTCTCTTTTGACCAATGAAATGTTTTAATCTACTGTTTATCAATTTGGGATCATTTTTGGTTGATCTAATTTCCCTACTTGAAACATAAGTTGTCTGAGCAGTTAGAACTATTCACTGAAAAATGTCATATTGGCAACCAACACCACCTACCTGACCCATAGTCATGTCGTTAGAATTTAGTCCACCCAGGTAATTTCTCAGTCCCAAGAAATTGGCAAAGCAGAAGTCTGGGACAGAGACTTGATTACAGTTATTTGGGTAATTCCATTTTATATTGAAACTAAATGATTTGTGTTCGCTTTCCCCAAGCTCATCATTAACCTCAAGATTATTAATTAGTGATTCCTTGTTGGCAAGAACCAAGTCAAGCAGATTGTTTCCTCTAGTTGGTCACAAACTGTTTTAAAAAGTAATCCTGACTCGTATCAAGAAAGTCACAAGACTCAAGATTTCCTTTCATATTGTTCCAATCAATTTGTCTAAAATTAAAATCTCCCATTAACAAGACATTTTCATATCTAGACGCCTTATGAATTTCGTCCCATAGCAAAATTTCAGGCCGTATAAATCACACCCAAAATTAATTTGTCGCGACCCTCGAGAAACTGTAGCCAAATAGTTTATGTGTCCAATGCTTTTAATCTTATATCTTGTCTAACACAACAATTTAAATTATCTCTGACATACATCGCCATTTCACCACCATTCCTGTTGATTCTATCAATGTGGAATAGTTTATAGCCTTGTATGTAGCATTCAGAATTCATTTTTCTATCTTTCAGGTTGAACCAGGTGTCCGTTATAGCAATAATATCTATATTACCTGCACATGCATGTAATCGTAGCTCTTCTATCTTATTCCTTAGTATAGCCACTCTCTGCCCTCTACTGTCTCTCTTTGTTTCTTGATCAATTGCTTTGCATATTGTTAGAACTTTATTTTGAATATTGTCTATCAAACATATCCCAAAGATATCCTGGTAATATCTGCTGTTTTCAACCCTTGTACTACAGCTTGATAATTTTCCACACACACCCATACCTCTATAATCTATCAGTTTAAAGTCTCAGAGAAGTCAGCAATGGCCCCCTCAATCGAGTTGGCTGATGTACATGTTAGTGAGACGGATGGCCACTGCTATGTCAGGATGGTATTTTTTCAACAAACTCCAGCACTTTACGCCATTTAATACACATTTCCTTGACAAGTGCAATGGGCACATCATCACTTCCCTCCTCTTCTTCTGATGACAGCTCCTCTGCTGCAATCTGTTGCTGTTCCTTCTGAAGGTCTACAAGTTGTTTTGTGGTGAGTTCAGTTCTATGCTCCTCCACCAACTCCTCCACATCATCTTCAGTCACCTCAAGGCCCAAGTTCTTTTACAGGGACACAATATCCTCTACCGGATCAGACTCATCTTCAAAGCCTTCAAAATCCCTGGCTGCCACAAAGTCAGGCCACAATTTCTTCCATGCTGACTTCAAAGTCCTGGAAGACACATTCCACCCAAGCTTTGTCTATAAGACTCAAGCAGGTGAGGATATTGAAATGGTCCTTCGAGAGCTCTCTGAGGGTTAAATTTGTTTCTGAAGTGATTTTGGTGTAGAGTTTCTTGAAGTTAGAAACGACCTGCTGGTCCATGGGCTGGATGAGACGAGTGGTGTTAGGAGGCAAGAACTTCACAGTTATAAAACTGAACTCCAGCAACTCGTTTTCCAAGTCTGAAGGTTGAGCAGGAGCATTATCCATAAGTAAAAGGGCACTCAGTGGCAGTTGTTTTTTAATGAAGTAGTTTTTGACAGTGGGAGCAAAGACCTCATGAACCCACTCAATAAAAAATTGTCTTGCTACCCAAGCATTCGTGTTGGCCCTCCACAAGAAGATTTACGGAATTATAAACAAGAGCTTCAATTTCAAGTGCCCTCTTGCATTACCACACAGTAACGAAGTGAGCCTCTCTTTCATTGGCTTGCGTCCTAGCATTTACTTTTCTTCTTCAGTTACGTAGGTCCTCTTGGGCATTTTCTTCCAGAAGAGGCCTGTCTCGTCACAGTTAATTAATGGAGAGTAAAAGAGAGGTTAAGACAGTGGTGAAGAAGTGTAAAAGGAGAGAAAATGACGGAGTGAGTGAGGGTTTTTTAACACATTTTATGGAAAGAAAAACGTTTTAACGTGAGATTAATAAATTAAGAAGTCTTAGGAAATGAGTGCATTCAGAGAGGAGATATTATATAAAGAGGGGGAACTATTGAGAAGATAGAAGGCATATTTTGAGTAGCTGTTAAATAACGATGAAGCCAAAGAATAAATAATTTTATGCAATGGGTGGGTAGTTAAAATAACTTAGGAGTTAGGAAGATGGAAATGTGAGTGTGGGGGAGATGAGAGAGTAGGGAGACTGAAAGTGGTAAGCTAACTAAAGATTGGTAGAGAGCATGAGGGAAAGAGGCTAAAGACGGCATAAGAATTTTTCTAACACACCGGCAGTCTCTCACCAAGGTAGGATGTCCCGAAAAAGAAGAAACATTTTCACCACCATTCACTCCATCACTGTCTTGCCAGAGGTGCGCTGACACTACAGTTGAGATATCCATCCAAACTGCAGTATCCCCATCCCCTCAGCCCACCAGCCTCCTGGCGATGCGAGGAGGCTGATGAAGCTGCACAGCAGCAGGCAGTGTCAGGAAGGGCCGAGAAAGCGACCATTACAGTGTCCTCTGGAGCCACACTCCAGCTTTAGATAACAGCCAGAGCGCTGGGGAAGCTCAACTTCATGGTGATTGGTGGAATGAACCTTGCTAGTGGACAGTAGCATTTTTTATATTTCTATATTTTGTTCTTGAGACTTGGATAACTCTGATCTTGGTGTAGTTGTCTTCTAGAAACTGCGATGTCCTCCAGCATTTCTTCGGTGCTGAATAGATGTTCAAGCTCACCAGTGAACTTGGCAGTTCCCTCACGGGGTCGAGTGTGAAATTCTTTGCACTGCATAGCCTCACTGTATTGGTCTGTTGTGTAGAACTTTATGCCATTCCATTTGGCGTACTTATATGGCGGATGTGGCCGGGTTTTTGCTCTGGTCGAGTTGTCTTCTTGGTGTGCTGGTGGTTGCAGCAGAGGAGGGAGACTGGGTTCAGATCTCTGATTGGTGGAGGAAGTCCGTGGAAGCATCTCATTGGTGGGATTCGGATGCGGCTCATCACCTGTGGTGGTCTTGAAAAAGGTGGAGACTCCGGGAATGTAAAACTGGGCATGTTGTTTAGCCGGAAGAGTTCATTGATGGTGGTGTTGAAGGATCCAGGTATGGCCATATTGTGAATATGGGCATACATCATGCAGTAATATGGGCATACATCATGCAGTAATATGGGCATACATTATGCAGTAATATGGGCATACATCTTGCAGTAATATGGGCATACATCATGCAGTAATGGATTTTTATAGATTCATCGTCAGGTATTGACGGTAAAGTGTTGGTGGTGGAGGATGAAGTCTGAGTGGCCTTAAGTATTGTGTTGGTGTCTGCTGTAGTTTTATGATTGCAGCATATATTGGAGATACTGCAGTTTTCTTTTATTGTTCTAGGTTTTTCTTAAGTATTTCTCTTCTTGTTGGACATGTGGCAGCGAGAGTGTGGTGTTCATTCTTACAGTTCAGGCATCTTGGTGGAGTGGTGGAACAAACCTTCAAATCGTGTCCTTCACTGCCGCAGGTCGAGCAGAATTTTTTATCCCTGAGATGACAATGCTGAGTGGCATGCAAGTAGGAGTAGCAGTTGTAACATTGCAACATGTGTTGGAATCTCTCGGCCTCATTGTATTTTGAGTTGATGTGGAAGTAATGGATTGTTATTTCCTCGGTGAGAGCTTGGGCAGCCATGTTGACCTCAGTGAAGGTGAACTTTAGCATTGAAGAAGCTTTGGGTATTGATATCTTAACTTCGACAGGCTGGGTTGTGATAAGTTTGTCCAGTCGTTTGAGAAACATTGTTCTCTTGGTCCTCAAAGCTGGAGAAGACATTACTTGAAATCCTTGTTCATGCAGAGTGGTTGTAGCGTTGCTGGTGATTTACTTTTCAACTTCAATGTCGTCAGTAAAGATTGCAATGAAAGCAGATAAGTGTTGCATGCAAAGAGTATGTAATCTTTATTCGGAGCATGTTAAACACACCCACATAGGCTCCCCTCCAACCAGCGAACCATCGTTAAGGGTTTGGCGATGGGGCCCCATCATCAAATCAACGACTCGGTTCAGCCAATTAAAATGCGAGTTTAACAATGACAAAGGTGGCGTGGATACCACTCACAGTTTATCATTAGAATTCGTGCATTGAGGTGGTTGTGGAAGGTTGTCTGTCTTTTGGCTGCTGTTTTGCCTTGACAACTGTGGCGTACACTAATACTACTCTTTCTGTATATAGTGTACATATGTGTAAAAAGCCCTTTTCTATTTACTTGGTGAAGGAAAAGACAAAAGTCTTATATATTAATCTAACTGTTTGGTGAAGGAAATACAAATTCAAAGCATCTTCTACTGTGTTTCTTTGCTCCAAGCTCCCTTTTACAATCAGGATAACAGGCCATTGAACCTGAGGTTGTAATAATAAGAATCGCATTAAGTTTTACCTGCCGCTAACGGCAGATGCAAGTGCCAGTTTGGACGATTCATTTATTGTCCAACATCGTGGTTTGATCTTCACACGATATGAGAAATGCATCGTGGACGAGCATGGAAGACGGCGAATGCAGGAGTAAAGGTTCCCCTCCCCATCGGGGATCGCAGGGATACGATGAGTGTTGAAAAAAAAGTTGAGAGTGCAGGCACTGTGCTTCCCACCTCATACCCCACATTACATCCACTACAGATTTATATTCCATCCAAGTCATCGTATTTCGTTCCATCTTCTCTAAGTGTCCTAACCACCTCAGCAACCCCTCAGCCTTCACACCTACTTGTTTTCTCCAAAACTATGAACACTCAGCATAATATTCACACCACATATTGCCTTCCGACATGACATCGCCACTGCCTCTAGAATCCTCCTCGCTGCAACATTCACAACCCAAGCTTCATACTCATATAAGAGTGTTGGTAACACTATTCTCTTAAACATTCTCCCTTTTTTCTCAATGGATAACGTTCTTTATCTCCACAAATGCTTCAATGCACCACCCACCTTTTTTCCTTGTCAATTCTATGGTTCACCTCGTTTTTCAAAGACCTGATATTCAACAAGTCTACTCACTTCCTTTAGACTCTCTGCTTTCAATTTGATATTCAGTCTTTCATTACATATTTTTTGTTACCCTCGTCATCATGCTCTTTTCTGTGTTCACTTTTAATTTTCTTCTTTTTCATTTCCTTCCAAAATCGCCAAACAGCCTAGCAGCATCTCTACAGTAACTCTCAAAAGCACCGTCTCACTGGCAAAAATCGACTGTAACAGCTCTTATTTTTTTATTAGATTCTTTATCTTTTAATCCCATACCTCTCTCTTCGTTAACAACCCCATTTATGAATTTGTTAAACTGCAATGAAAATAGGATAATCCAGTTAATGGCCTACTTTTACTGGAAAATATTCTCCCCCTCTCCTCATAGATACTCTTAAATTAACTGTTTTTAGTAACCTACCACTTATTACATACACTTGCAACATCTCACACATTGCTTGCTCCCCTATCCACATAATTGTTTGCCTTTTCTAAATCTATAAGTGCAACCAAACTTCCATGTCCTTATCTAAATACTGTTCACTTATAAGCTTTAATGTAAACACTTGGTCTACACATCCCCTAACCTTCCTAAAACTTTGCTCTTCTGCGATCCTTCTCTCCGTCTTTCTTTTAACACTTTCAATAATAACTTTACACTATTCCTGATACACTCAGCAGGCTTATTCTTCTATAATTCTTACATACTCTTTTGTCCTTTTTTTCATTTATTCTAAGGAACTATAGGCACTCTCTGCCAATCACCACGTGATTTCCACCCTTTTATTCATTTATTGAACTTCATAACTAATTATCCAGTTGTTTTTAATATTCCAGACTTTATAACATAAATCACAGCTGCTTTAGCATCTTTCATTTTACCCACTGTTTCACTCCCCTCCCCTTCACTTACATCTGGCTCTTCCTCACTCCTAAATGATGTTATTCCTCATTGGCCAATATATTCAAGTGCTCTTCAAAATCCACTTCTAAAAACTACCTTCTTCTGTTTTTAACTGTTAAATACATTCGTTTATTAGGCTTTCTTTACTTGTTATTCTGACTCCAAACTTTTTTTTTTATTCGCAACAAAATTTGTTGACAACTTCACCTGATGAATAGTGGTACCAACACTCTTACATGTGTGTGAAGCATGGCTTCACACACATGGCATGGCAGCGAAGAGGTGGTTGTAGGTAGCAGATGTGTCGTGTCAGAGGGCAATGTATAGTGTGAATATAATGGAGATTAGAAGAAGGTGCAGAGTTACTAAAAGTATATCCAGAGGGCTTATTGAGGTGGTTTGAGCATATAGAGAAGATGGAGCAAAATAGGAGGACTTGAAGGATGTATAACTCGGTAGTGGTTTTAAAGAGGAGTAAGGGTCATTCTAGGAAACTTTGAAGATAGGGTGTTATGGGGCATTATATGAGAGGGGCTTCGACATCCGACAGACATTTGTAAGTATGTTACATAGGAGTGAGTGGAGGCAAGTGGTTTTTATGACTTGACGTGCTGTTGGAGTGCGAGCTATCATAAATTTATGAATGAATTCAGGGAAACCAGTTAGCTGACTTAAGTTCTAGAGTTAGGAAGCTCAGTGCCTGCACTCTGAAGGAGGGGTGAAGATATTGCAATTTGGAGGGGCGTCTGAGGTGTAATATCAACGCGCCTCCAGCAAGACGGTGATGGACTAGGTGAGGGTGAAAGTGTTTTTTGTCGGGTCTTCTTTACTCCCTGGAAAATGGCTGGTAATTTTTTTTTTAGACGTGATTGTATGTATTATTTTAAGAATGTGTATATATTCGCATGTAAATCCTATATATGTATCCTTCATAAGTATGTTTATGCATATGTGTATATGTGTGTGTGCATTTGAATGTATATTTGAATGTGTACATGTGCAAAGATACAGAATATATTCGTGCAAATGCATGTTTGTATATAAGGATGTGCATATGTATGCAGGTATATATTTATGAATGCATACAATGTATAAGTGTGAGAATATATTCATCTGTTTATATTTTGTTGAGGGTATGCATGAAGATATATGTTTATGTGTCAGTGTATATATATATATATATATATATATATATATATATATATATATATATATATATATATATATATATATATATATGTATATATATATATCGTGCCGATTAGGTAAAACTTGCGTTTTTGGCTTAAATAGCAACGCTCTTCTTGCCATATAAGACAAGCGAAAATTTGAGTATGCAATAATTTCGCTAAAATCATTCTGAACCTAACGAAAAAAATATATTTCATTGTATTTGTTTATTATTAAATTAATGTTAACGTATCTAAAATATATTTAGTTGGGTTAGGCTAAATTAAATTGCGCTTGTTGTAATAAGGTTAGGTAGGTTTTCAAAGTTTCTCTTGGTACAAAATTAAAATTTTTACATTAACATAAATGAAAAAAATATATCTTTAAACGTATAAGAGAAAGTTTTTAGAAATGACTTAATTTTAAATGAGTTCTTGCTAAATGACCAGTTTTACCTAATCGGCACGACATATATATATATATATATATATATATATATATATATATATATATATATATATATATATATATATATATATATATATAATAGGATGGGGTCCACCTCTGGTACAAATTGTGGGACCCATAGCCTGGGAGTACAGGTTTAGGAACTTCAAGTGTTCCCAGTAATTGAGGTGGTTTATCGCAGTTATGCGTGCCGTGAAGGTTCTCTGCACATTTTCTAGGTCAGCAATTTCACCTGCCTTGAAAGGTGCAGTTAGTGTGCAGCAATATTCCAGCCTAGATAGAACAAGCGTCCTGAAAAGTGTCAACATGGGCTTAGCATCCCTGGTTTTCAAGGTTCTCATTATCCATCCTGTTATTTTTCTAGAAGATGCGATTGCTACGGTGTTATGGTCCTTGAAGATGAGATCCTCTAACATGATCACTCCCAGGTCTTTGACATTAGTTTTTCGCTCTGTTGAGTGGTTGGAATTTGTTTTGTACTCCGAAGAGATTCTAATTTCCTCACATTTTCCATATCTGAGTAATTGAAATTTCTCATCATTGAACTTCATATTGTTTTCTGCAGCCCATTTAAAGATTTGGTTGATGTCTGCTTGGAGTCTTGCAGTGTCTTCAACGGTGGACACTGTCAGGCAGATTCGGGTGTCATCTGCAAAGGAAGACACTGCACTGTGGCTTATATCCCTATCTATGTCCGAAATGAGGATGAGGAACAGTATGGGAGCAAGTACTGTGCCTTGTGGAACAGAGCTTTTCACTGTAGCCGCCTCATACTTTACTCTGCTGACTACTACTCTTTGTGTTCTACTTGTTAGGAAATTACAGATCCATCTACCAACTTTTCCTGCTATTCCTTTATCACGCATTTTGTGTGCTATTACACCATGGTCACACTTGTGAAAGGCTTTTGCAAAGTCTGTGTATATAACATCTGCATTCTGTTTGTCTTCTAGAGCATCCAGAACCTTGTCGTAGTGGTCCAGTAGTTGGGACAGACAGAAGCGACCTGCTTTAAACCCATGCTGCCATGGGTTGTGTAATTGATGGGTATCTAGATGAGTTGCGATCTTACTTCTTAGAACCCTTTCAAAGATTTTTGTGATATGGGACGTTAGCGCTATTGGTCTGTAGTTCTTTGCTATTGCTTTACTGCCCCCTTTGTGGAGTGGGGCTATGTCTGTTGTTTTTAGTAACTGCGGGACGACCCCACTGTCCATGCTCCCTCTCCATAGGATGTTAAAAGCACGTGATAGGGCTTCTTGCAGTTCTTGATGAACACGGAGTTCCATGAGTCTGGGCCTGGTGCGGAGTGCATGGGCATGTCATTTATTGCCTTTACGAAGTCATTTGGCGTCAGGGTAATGTCAGATAGGCATGCGTCTGCCAAGTTCTGTGGCACTCTCATAAAAAATTCATTTAGGTCGTCGACTTTCAGTCTGGTTAGCGGCTCGCTAAAAACTGAGTCATACTGGGACTTTAGTAACTCACTCATTTCCTTGCTGTTATCTGTGTAGAACCCATTCCGTTTAAGTAGGGGCCCAATACTGGGTGTTGTTCTCGACTTTGATTTGGCATAAGGAAAGAAATACTTTGATTTGGCATAAGGAAAGAAATACTTTGGGTTTCTTTCAATTTCATTTATAGCTTTTAGTTCTTCCCGTGTTTCTTGATTCCTGTAAGATTCCTTTATGTGTAATTCGATGTTTGCTATTTCTGTGACCAGTGTCTACCTGGAGTCTACCTGGAGAGAATTCCAGGGGTCAACGCCCCCGCGGCCCGGTCTGTGACCAGGCCTCCTGTTGGACCAGAGCCTGATCAACCAGGCTGTTACTGCTGGCCGCAAGCAGTCCAACGTACGAACCACAGCCCGGCTGATCAGGTACCGACTTGAGGTGCCTGTCCAGTGCCTGCTTGAAGACAGCCAGGGGCTTGTTGATAATCCCCCTGATGTATGCTGGGAGGCAGTTGAACAATCTTGGGCCTCTCACACTTATTGTGTTGTCCCTCAACGTGCTAGTGGCACCCCTGCTCTTCATCGGGGGGATGTTACATCGCCTGCCGAGTCTTTTGCTTTCTTACGGAGTGATTTTTGTGTGCAAGTTTGGTTCTAAGCCCTCGAGAATTTTCCATGTGTATATAATAATGTATCTCTCCCGCCTGCGTTCTAGAGAGTACAGGTTTAGAAACTTCAAGCGTTCCCAGTAGTTGAGGTGGTTTATCGCACTTATGCGTGCCGTGAAGGTTCTCTGCACATTTTCAAGGTCAGCAATTTCACCCGCCTTGAAAGGTGCAGTTAGTGTGCAGCAATATTCCAGCCTAGATAGAACAAGCGATCTGTAAAGTGTCAACATGGGCTTGGCATCCCTGGTTTTGAAGGTTCTCATTATCCATCCTGTCATTTTTCGAGCAGATGCAATTGCTACATTGTTATGGTCCTTGAAGGTGAGATCCTCTGTCATGTTCACTCCCAGGTCTTTGACATTAGTTTTTCGCTCTATTGTGTGGTTGGAATTAGTTTTGTACTCCGATGAGATTTTAATTTCTTCACGTTTTCCGTATCTGAGTAATTGAAATTTCTCATCATTGAACTTCATATTGTTTTCTGCAGCCCATTTAAAGATTTGGTTGATGTCTGCTTGGAGTCTTGCAGTGTCTTCAACGGTGGACACTGTCATACAGATTCGGGTGTCATCTGCAAAGGAAGACACAGCACTGTGGCTTATATCCCTGTCAATGTCTGATATGAGGATGAGGAATAGGATGGGAGCAAGTACTGTGCCTTGTGGAACAGAGCTTTTCACCGTAGCTGCCTCAGACTTTACTCTGTTGACTACTACTCTTTGTGTTCTACGTGTTAGGAAATTATAGATCCATCTACCAACTTTTCCTGTTATTCCTTTATCACGCATTTTGTGTGCTATTACACCATGGTCACACTTGTCAAAGGCTTTTGCAAAATCTGTGTATATAACATCTGCATTCTGTTTATCTTCTAGAGCATCCAGGACCTTGTCGTAGTGGTCCAGTAGTTGGGACAGACAGGAGCGGCCTGCTCTAAACCCATGCTGTCCTGGGTTGTGCAATTGATCCCTACGTATTTCAGATATATTGGCCTCTTGTAGTCGCTCCGTTATTCTTTGCCTTCGCCTGTATAGGGAGCGCCTCTCTCTTTCTAGTTTACATATCCTCCTTTTTCTTAAGGGAATTTGCCTTGAGCAAACCTCAAGTGCCACAGAGTTAATTTGTTCTAGACATAGGTTAGGATCCGTGATGCTTAGGCTATCTTTCCCAGTTTATATCATTTAGGACTTGGTTTACTTGGTCCCACCCTATGTTTTTGTTATTGAAGTTGAATTTGGAGAAGACTCCCTCGCGGCTAATAACATTTTGTCGATCTGGGACTCCCCGCATATATGTCTGGACCTCTATTATGTTATGATCTGAGTATATTGTTTTTGATATGATGACATTTTGTATCAGATCATCATTGTTGGTGAAGATGAGGTCCATCTTCTACTATTTGCTGGTTTAAGGTGAATTTGGTGCAGAGATTTAAAAGTTCATGTGTGTGCGAGTTTTCATTTGAGCTGCCTCCTGGTGTTATCTCTGCTACCACATTGTTTGCAATATTCCTCCATTTTAGGTGCCTTAGGTTGAAATCCCCCAGGAGCAAGATGGTGGGGGAAGGAGCTGGAAGATTTTTCAGACATTGGTCAATTTTCAGAAGCTGTTCCTGGAAATGTTGGGACGTTGCATCCGGGGGCTTGTATACAACCATGATGACCAGGTTTTGATTCTCGATCTTTTTTACTAATACTTCAACTACATCATTTGTGGCATTTAGTAGTTCTGAACATATAAGTGACTCTGTGATATACAGGCCAACCCCCTTTTTGCCTGTTCACTCTGTCACATCTGTATAGGTTGTAGCCCGGGATCCATATTTCATTGTCCAAGTGATCTCTTATGTGGGTCTCTGTGAAAGCCGCAAACATAGCATTTGACTCTGTAAGCAGTCCACGGATGTAAGGTATCTTGTTGTTCGTTGCTGGCTTTAGACCCTGTATATTTGCAAAGATGAATGTCGTTGGATTGGTGGTATGGGGAAGGTCTTTTTTTTCCTGGTACTAATATCTGTTGCGTTGGAGTGGAGGCCATTGACTGTGATTCTACTCCAGAAATGATTGCCGTTGGTGTATGATTTCTGTCATTTCCTGCCAGCTTTTTTTTCCTTCATGGCACTAAAAAAACCTCTCTCTCCGGAGTGGCTGTAGCTACCCAGGTTTTGCCATGGTCTGGATGTTCTGTGTCGTCTTGTACCCTTTAGGTGGTATGCCTGGCAATATAAGTTATAGCACTGTCTTTCCTGAACTGATGAGTGGCACATTTCAGGGTGGAAAAGCTTACAGGACGGGAGGTTGCATTTTCCTGTTTTCATATGGGCATGACATTTTCTGGTGTGATCATAACTGCATGTCCCATGCCTGCAGATACCAAGTGCATAATATTCACATAGGCCTGGTTTCTGTTTGCCCTGGTTTTTTGTGATTGTGTTCCCCATTGTATTCCCTAATGGTGTGTGTGTTCCTGTCTCGTTTCTATCTTTGGCACTAGTGCTAACAATGGAGCCTTCATCAGTTTCTGGAAATTTATCTTCAGTATTTCATGGGGCATCCCCCTGTTTACTATCTACAGTGGTATTGCTAGTTTGTAACATTGGTTTTTGTGTGTCCTTGTCTACACCTGTTTCCCCACTAGAGCTCCTGTCCCCCTTCAGGTCACCATCATTTATTTCTCCATTCTTACAGTTACTGTCTACCAGGGCAACATCTGTACCAGGGGCGATAGCACCATCTGGCCCAGATTTTTTACTTTCCCAACTGTTATAGAATGCTGTCATGTTTTTTTTATGAAGGCCGATTTGATGTTGTCTTTTAATATCAATGTGATTTTATTCCACAGTTCGGTCTCATTTGGCCATACCCAAAAACACTTCCCTGGTTTAATATCTCGTGTAGTTGATTCCTGAATGCTTGCACAAGGAGCGTGGCTCCATTTACCACAGAAGTTGCATGTAATCCATCCAGTGGAGCATTTGTTTGTTTGGTTGCATACTACACAGGTTTTCATGATTGATTTTGTTGGTTGTTTCAGTGTATATTCTACTAATAGCTTCCCTGAAGTGGTGATTCATCTATTTGTATCGTATCTATTTTATTTTCATGTGTAAGTGTTTGGGACAATCTTACCGCTTTAAGTTATTGTTTGGGTGTTTGATAAGGCCACCTAAAACCCCATCCGCTTATTGAATCTGGTCGAGGATACCAGTTTTGAATCCGGTCATTGGTTTCCTTATTTCTTGGATCTGACGAAATCCAGTATCACTTATTTAATGAATCCTGTAGGGATTATTATTATGTTACCCGAGACAGACCACTGGTAGATGATTGAACAGAGTAATAATGATCATAGGGTGGGACCAAGTAAACCAAGTCCTAAATGATATAAACTGGGAAGATTGCCTAAGCATCACGGATCCTAACCTATGTCTAGAACAAATTAACTCCGTGGCATTTGAGGTTTGCTCAAGGCAAATTCCCTTAAGGAAAAGGAGGAGATGTAAACTAGAAAGAGAGAGACGCTCCCTATACAGGCGAAGGCAAAGAATAACGGAGCGACTACAAGAGGCCAATATATCTGAAATACGTAGGGAGACACTGGTCAAAGAAATAGCAAACATCGAATTACACATAAAGGAATCTTACAGGAATCAAGAAACGTGGGAAGAACTAAATGCCATAAATGAAATTGAAAGAAACCCAAAGTATTTCTTTCCTTATGCCAAATCAAAGTCGAGAACAACACCCAGTATTGGGCCCCTACTTAAACGGAATGGTTTCTACACAGATGACAGCAAGGAAATGAGTGAGTTACTAAAGTCCCAGTATGACTCAGTTTTTAGCGAGCCGCTAACCAGACTGAAAGTCGACGACCTAAATGAATTTTTTATGAGAGTGCCACAGAACTTGGCAGACGCATGTCTATCTGACATTACCCTGACGCCAAATGACTTCGTAAAGGCAATAAATGACATGCCCATGCACTCCGCTCCAGGCCCAGACTCATGGAACTCCGTGTTCATCAAGAACTGCAAGAAGCCCTATCACGTGCTTTTAACATCCTATGGAGAGGGAGCATGGACAGTGGGGTCGTCCCGCAGTTACTAAAAACAACAGACATAGCCCCACTCCACAAAGGGGGCAGTAAAGCAATAGCAAAGAACTACAGACCAATAGCGCTAACGTCCCATATCACAAAAATCTTTGAAAGGGTTCTAAGAAGTAAGATCGCAACTCATCTAGATACCCATCAATTACACAACCCATGGCAGCATGGGTTTAAAGCAGGCCGCTCTGTCTGTCCCAACTACTGGACCACTAGACAAGGTTCTGGATGCTCTAGAAGACAAACAGAATGCAGATGTTATATACACAGACTTTGCAAAAGCCTTTGACAAGTGTGACCATGGTGTAATAGCACACAAAATGCGTGATAAAGGAATAACAGGAAAAGTTGGTAGATGGATCTGTAATTTCCTAACAAGTAGAACACAAAGAGTAGTAGTCAACAGAGTAAAGTCTGAGGCGGCTACTGTGAAAAGCTCTGTTCCACAAGGCACAGTACTCGCTCCCATCCTGTTCCTCATCCTCATATCGGACATAGACAGGGATATAAGCCACAGTGCAGTGTCTTCCTTTGAAGATGACACCCGAATCTGCATGACAGTGTCCACCGTTGAAGACACTGAAAGACTCCAAGCAGACATAAACCAAATCTTTAAATGGGCTGCAGAAAACAATATGAAGTTCAATGATGAGAAATTTCAATTACTCAGATATGGAAAACGTGAGGAAATTAAAATCTCTTCGGAGTACAAAACAAATTCCAACCACTCAACAGAGCGAAAAACTAATGTCAAAGACCTGGGAGTGATCATGTTAGAGGATCTCACCTTCAAGGACCATAACACCGTAGCAATCGCATATTCTAGAAAAATAACAGGATGGATAATGAGAACCTTGAAAACCAGGGATGCTAAGCCCATGTTGACACTTTTCAGGACGCTTGTTCTATCTAGGCTGGAATATTGCTGCACACTAACAGCACCTTTCAAGGCAGGTGAAATTGCTGACCTAGAAAATGTGCAGAGAACCTTCACCGCACGCATAACTGCGATAAACCACCTCAATTACTGGGAACACTTGAAGTTCCTAAACCTGTACTCCCTAGAACGCAGGCGGGAGAGATACATTATTATATACATGTGGAAAATCCTAGAGGGATTAGTATCAAACTTGCACACGAAAGTCACTCCCTACGAAAGCAAAAGACTCGGCAGGCGATGTAACATCCCCCCAATGAAAAGCAGGGGTGCCACTAGCACGTTGAGAGACAACACAATAAGTGTCAGGGGCCCAAGACTGTTCAACTGCCTCCCAGCATACATCTTCAAGCAGGCACTGGACAGGCACCTAAATTCGGTACCTGACCAGCCAGGCTGTGGTTCGTACGTTGGACTGCGTGCGGCCAGCAGTAACAGCTAAGTTGATCAGGCTCTGATCCAACATGAGGGCTGGTCACAGACCGGGCCGCAGGGGCGTTGACCCCTGAAACTCTCTCCAGGTATACTCCAGGTAATTCTGGACACACCTAAAGAGGAACTGCAGGTGAAGATTTTAACCAAGATGTGTTGAATGACCTTGTTATAGACCTAGCATGCATTTAAGAGAGAGCAGAGCTTCTTGCCTCGAGACTCAAGCAGAAACATTTGCTTGAGAAAAATTATTATATAGTTTCGCAATATGATATGAAATATTATTTCAAGAGACATTTTTTATAGTAAATATTCACTCGAAGCACACAGTAGGTGATTGCGTCTTTTCATCGGTTCTACAAAGCGAAGCGTGAAAGCAGTCATCGTGCAGTGTGAGAATGTAAATCCGTGCTAATCAATCGTCCACCCACGTCCATCTAAACAATTCGTTTTTAACCTGAAAACACTTCTAGTATAATTCACTACAGTTTGATAAATAAAATGTCAGTAATGATGTCTTAGCCAATATTATATTAATGATCATGCAAGGGGGATTCGATAAATAATATTGCCTGGGCTTATTGGACAGTCAGGTTAATGCTAATAATTACATAAGACGTGACTGGTAACAAAGAATAACATACTAACCAGAAATTAGTAGTGTCAAAAGTGTGTTATTAGTTGATCTAAAGAAGATTTTCCAGCATCCTCTCCACTTTAAACTCAGTTTAATGAAAACTTTTGTTAAGCAATGGGTAAAGTGAATTCAAGAGGATCTCATTGTCTAGTATAGGAATTTCCAAAGTCAGTGCTGGCCACAAATGAAGGAGATTCTACAGGATGGTGACTGAAAAAAGCTGCAATGTATTGGGACTAAAAACATAGCCGAGTTTCGAAGGGATGTGTGGAAAGTTTTTGAGTATCCACAGGCCTCCTGCATGCGAAGATGAAGACTAGAATCTGATTATTACATACGATGTATAATAAAACAGTCAGACACATGTCCATGAAAATACTTTTTGTATAATCGGATGTATATTTCATTCTCAAAAATCGTGGTGCTGAGTGAGGGACAGGGAGAACGCTTCTGTCATGACATTCAAGCAATGAAAAATTGCTGCCAGGATATCCAGCTAAAACGTATGATGGCAGATTACTGCATGATGTGTCCTGACAATCCAGGCAAAGTTTAAAAAGTTTTATCTTAATATTTTTAAGTTATAATTCATTTTTTTATACGTGTGTTCAATAGGCATTTAATAAATATATTAAATTATAAAAAATTATTATTCAAATATGAGATTTATGGCGAGGAAAAACATCATGCTAAAATAAAAAGAATTGTAATACCATCATATCTTAAAAATATATATGCATACTATAAGTTTGGAAAATTGGTTTCCATGCAATAACTTCATAATTTCATAACTTTGGGTCGGGTTCAAAAACTTTTAATGTTGGTTTATGGTAACAATGGAAGGACTGGACACATCCTGGGCTGCTCAGGTACTGAAAAAGGAATAAAGATTTTTAGTGTGATAATATGTGGTTTCTATATGAAAATTTGAGAATTCCTCTTCTGATCTGTATCAAACTTTCAGTTCTTCCTGTGCCTTTTCAGGATATTAAGGGGGGTACAGTGTAAGGGGGTACAGTGTAAGAAGGGTACAGTGTAAGGGGGTACAGTGCAAGGGGGTACAGTGTAAGATGCGTAGTGTAAGGGGGGTACAGTGTTCAAAATGGAAATTTTGTATAACAGTTCGATTTCAATTATGTTTTTATTGTAATTAAGAAGGTGGTAACAAGTGTATACCAGAAGATTCATAAACTTTGCCCAAAAATAAGAGATAAAAATAAAATGATGATTTTTGTTAAGGCAACACCTCGATAATTAAGTGTCAAACGTCTTGAGAGTTTTGATGTCTATTTCCTGAACCTCTTGGAAGAATTGAACAATATGTTCTAGGTCACTTACAGATGTATTGCAGGGTGTTGAGCACGCCTACCATGCACCTTGTTGGTTAAGAAACGGATGAATGACTGCACAGCCTCCAGACGAAACCAGTTAGGTGTGTTCTTGACATATAATAAAGATGAAATTCATTAATTTACTGAAAAAGTAAAAAAATGTCAGCTAGCATGGAGGAAGTGTCAGTACTTCAGCATCTCTCAACTAGCATGGAGGAAGTGTCAGTACTTCAGCATCTCTCAACTAGCATGGAGGAAGTGTCAGTACTTCAGCATCTCTCAACTAGCATGGAGGAAGTGTCAGTACTTTGGCATCTTTCAGCTAGAGAGGAGGAAGTGTCAGTAGTTTAACATGTGTGAGCTAGCGACGAGAAAGTGTCAGTACTGGAGAGTCATTCAGCAAGGAAGTAGGAAAAGTCAATCAATTCTTGAATAACTCTCAGCTAGTGAGAAATAATCTGTCAGTACTGGAATAACACGTTGCTCGTCATAATGAAGTCTCAGTACCAGAAAATATCTTAGTTAAAGGCAAGTGTTCACTTCTAGAGTAACTTTTAGGCAACAATAAAAATATATTAGAACTTAAAAAAAATTGCTATAGAGATGAAATTGTTAGAAATGGAGCAACTCTCAGCTAGTGATACGTTTCTATTTAATAATTTCTTAAGATGCCTTGCATTTACACGCAAAGGCAGAGAGTTCAACTCACAAACAATAATACCTGGATTCATTTCCTAGGAAAGGCGAGATTTATAAACAAATCTGTTTATACCTTCTGTTCTTGTTCACCCAGAAGTCAGCGTCTATGACACTAGGTGTTAGTCTGTCGTGAGACATCCTGGGAGGAGGGGAAGGTAGGTCCTACACCTTGAAGAGAACTTTGCTCTGAAATGAGCTGAGGCAGGTTAACAACACTTAATCTGTAAATTAAATTGTGCAAAAAATATAATTTAAACTGTCTACCTTACACTCATGGGCAGAAAATTTATACATTTATTGACCTGATTAAAAAAAACTGCTTAAACAACCAACATTCAGCAGACAACAGGAGTTTGCATAATCTCTATTTTCCAGAGCAGACACATAAGCGCAAGTGATTTCTTTCAGCACACTTTTAGAACTTAAACTGCTTCTTCTATTATGGGAGTGCATAATTGCTTCTCTGGCTCACTATAAGAGTATTAAAAAGACCTTAATCGGTCTTTGGCTGGAGGGTTCTCCAGGCTTCATTTCTGCCTGCAAACTTTCCTCTCTATTCCCTGGCTTCCATCACTCTTGGAAACCAGGCGGAAATATTAATTTCCCGCAAAAGTTCATCGCTTCGTCCTTCACGAGTGATCAAGTGGATTAAAGTTTAATTTCATATACATATAACAGAATTCATGTGTAAACAAAACAAGATAGTAAAACAGGGAGGCTAGTACCATATAAATGTTTATATTCACTCCAGACTTCATTGCTTCCTAAATATGAAGCAAATGCTGTTGCGTTCTTCTGTGTTTGTTTTGTTTTATAAGTTAGCTGGCGATCTTGGCATACAAACGAGATATTTCTCACCAAACATAACGTGTTTAAAATTATCTTTCCTATTATCATCCTGTGAATATTAAAGTAAATACACTCAAGATAAGTGTACGGTACTGCGTGGCTCGGGTGAAACCGCATTCATCTCACATACTGAGTGACCGAGGTTCGATCCGCGACATGGATGGAAACGTTGGGCATATTTCATTGCACCTGCTGCCCTTATTCACCTAGAAGTTGTGAGGCGCAGCCATGGAATGGTAGAATACTTTAGATAAAGATGGGCTGCAAAGTTTGATGTGGTAGGATAACAGCTCTAAGCTTGTAAAACTATCTGACGAAAAAAAAAATATGTATATAAAGTTCTCAAGACATAAAAACTAAGATAACATTTTGGAGAGAGAGAAACTGCAGGCTCTACACTATGTCTCCTCAGTGATTACCATCAAGGTAGATCTCTAAGGGTAGTTCTCAATGGGACAGTCAGCAAGACATCCTACTGGAGCAAGTGTTGCACAGGGAAGCATGTTAGGGTCATTGTTATGGAATGTCTACTTCAATGACCGTCTTCATCTCATCCCTGAATCCCATGTATATGCATATGCATATACTCTGACATTAACTTATCCGAGAGAGGAAATGCCAGCTGCTCTTAGCTACATCAATCACTAGCTAAGAGCTATATCAGCCTGGGGTAAACGATGGTAGGTAACATTTGCTCCTAAGAAAACGCAAATGATGATGGTCTCTAGGCACAATGATGGTAAGGCAGGAGAGTAGTAAATATGAACGGGAGGGTTTTGGTACCTGGGGACGAAGTTGATATTCTAGAAGTGAAATTTGACTCCAAACTGACCATGAAGAACCACGTTGTAAATTTTGCAAACAAGGCAGCCAGGAAGCTTTCAGCACTTCGACGTATCTCGCATCTGCTCGACAGTAGAGGTTGCAAGATTCTGTACGAGGCACAAGTACGCTCACACCTTGAGTATGCTCCACTTTCTTGGACTGCCTACCCACCATCTCATTTGCGACTTCCTGACAGAATAGAGGACAGAAGACGCCTCATCTGTCGCCTGGACACAGCCTGCATAGGTCTGTCATTTCAGCAGAGCCTTTAACACAGGAGGGATGTGGGCTGTCTTGCTGTTATGTGTAACACCAATATTGTCAAAGTACCACATGGGCTCCACTCCCAGGACAGCGAGAAGTGAGCCTCTACACCACAAGACAGGCAGGAAGCAGCAACTTCACCCTCACTGTACTCTTCTTCACAACATCAATTCATCTGAGATGATTTGTTAACAGGATGACTCGAGTCTGGAACATGTTCGTACAGCATAATGATATCAACGAAATAAAGTCAGTTGATTAAGTGAAACTGATGGCCCACAGATGGCTCCAACTCCATCCTGTTCCCTGCTTGTGTGCCTCATACAATTAAAAGGCTTTTATATGAGCTGATATAGGTATCAGCTCTCAGCTTGTAAATAACGTTAGGAATCAATAACCTAACCTTGTAAAGCCCTGTGTAAAAAAAAAAAAGAGAAAAAAGAGAGAGAGAGAGAGAGAGAGAGAGACAGACGGACAGATAGAGACATTGAGGAATGAATGTAGTATCTGGAGGAAATGCTGAAGGTTGAGGGTGGGAAGTGAGCGGATA
>WNWK01029436.1:0-24415 GCA_009830355.1 Cherax destructor | reverse complement strand
ACAGTTTAAGGGTTAAAGGTTAAATTCCATCGTGTTTTCTCACTTTCTTTACCAAAGGACTGGCACTAGGAGCTTTCTTTGGGCCATGGTAACATATTTAGTAGTCACACACACAATAATCAAGGGCCCAAAATAATGAATTGTTAATAAATGTTTTCTATGAACTCGGGGGTTTTCCTCAAGCTAAAAAAAAAAAAAAAAAAAAAAAAAAAAAAAAAAAAAAAAAAAAAAAAAAAAAAAAAAAAAAAAAAAAAAAAAAAAAAAAAAAAAAAAAAAAAAAAAAAAAAAAAAAAAAAAAAAAAAAAAAAAAAAAAAAAAAAAAAAAAAAAAAAAAAAAAAAAAAAAAAAAAAAAAAAAAAAAAAAAAAAAAAAAAAAAAAAAAAAAAAAAAAAAAAAAAAAAAAAAAAAAAAAAAAAAAAAAAAAAAAAAAAAAAAAAAAAAAAAAAAAAAAAAAAAAAAAAAAAAAAAAAAAAAAAAAAAAAAAAAAAAAAAAAAAAAAAAAAAAAAAAAAAAAAAAAAAAAAAAAAAAAAAAAAAAAAAAAAAAAAAAAAAAAAAAAAAAAAAAAAAAAAAAAAAAAAAAAAAAAAAAAAAAAAAAAAAAAAAAAAAAAAAAAAAAAAATTTTTTTTTTTTTTTTTTTTTTTTTTTTTTTTTTTTTTTTTTTTTTTTTTTTTTTTTTTTTTTTTTTTTTTTTTTTTTTTTTTTTTTTTTTTTTTTTTTTTTTTTTTTTTTTTTTTTTTTTTTTTTTTTTTTTTTTTTTTTTTTTTTTTTTTTTTTTTTTTTTTTTTTTTTTTTTTTTTTTTTTTTTTTTTTTTTTTTTTTTTTTTTTTTTTTTTTTTTTTTTTTTTTTTTTTTTTTTTTTTTTTTTTTTTTTTTTTTTTTTTTTTTTTTTTTTTTTTTTTTTTTTTTTTTTTTTTTTTTTTTTTTTTTTTTTTTTTTTTTTTTTTTTTTTTTTTTTTTTTTTTTTTTTTTTTTTTTTTTTTTTTTTTTTTTTTTTTTTTTTTTTTTTTTTTTTTTTTTTTTTTTTTTTTTTTTTTTTTTTTTTTCTCTTCTTTGCCCCCCATACCCTTTTCCCCTTTTTTTTACTCCCCAAAACTCTGCTCTTCTATTAACACTTCTTTTTGTAAAAACCTCTCATAAGCTACCTGTTTCCTTTTATCACACCCTTTATTTCTTCATTCCACCACTCACTCCTCTTTCCTCCTGCACCACCCTCCTATAGCCCCATATTCTAATACTGCATTTTTAAAACTATCCAACTCTCTTCAACCCCCACTACTCATACTTGCACTAGCTCACCTTTCTGCCAATAGTTGCTTATATCTCACCCTAACTTCCTCCTCCCTTAGTTTATACATTTTTCCCTCTCTCTTACTTGCTGTTGACATTTTCTTTTTGTCTCATCTCCCTTTTTACTCTAACTGTAGCTCAACTTAATAATGATCCGATATATCCGTTGCCCTCTATAAACATGTACATCCTGAAGCCTACCCATAAACCCTTTTTATTCACCAATACATAATCTAACAAACTACTTTCATTACGTGCTTTATCATACCTTGTATACTTATTTATCCTCTTTTTCATAAAATATGTATTACTTATTACCTAACCTCTTTCTACACAGCTCAATTATTGGTTCCTATTTACATTTACCCCTGGCACCCAGATTTACCTACTACTCCTCCACAACATTTTCCCACTAAATTAGCATTAAGATCCCCAACCACAATTACTCTCTCACTTGGTTCAAAACTCCCCCACACTCACTCAACATTTCCCAAAATCTCTCTTCCTCTACACTTCTCTCTTCTCCAGGTGCATAAACACTTACTATAACCCACTTTTCACATCTAACCTTTATTTTACTCCACATAATCCTTGAATTTATACATTTATATTCTTTTTTCCCCTGCCATAACTGATTATTCAACATTATTGCCCCTCCTTCTTTAGCTCTAACTCTATTTGAAACCCCTGACCTAATCCCATTTACTTCTCCCCACTGAAACTCTCCTAACCCCTTCAGCTTTGTCTCACTTAAAGCCAGGACATCCAGCTTCTTTTCATTCATAACATCTACAATCATCTTTTCTTATCATTCGCACAACATCCACGCACATTCAAACATCCCACTTTGACGGTTTTCTTCTTTATTTTTTAGTAAATCTATACAGGAAAAGGGGTTACGTGCCCATTGTTCTCGGCATATTAGTTGACTTTTACAACACGCATGGCTTATGGAGGAAAGATTCTTATTCCACTTCCCCATGGATATGAAAGGAAAAGCAATAAGAACAAGAACTATTAAGATAAAATCAAAGAAAACTCAGATGAGTGTGTATACATAAACGTTTACATGTATGTGCCATGACCTAAGTGTAAGTAGAAGTAGCAAGACGTATCTGAAATCTTGCATGTTTATGAGACAGAAAAAAGACACCAGCAATCCTACCATCATGTAAAACAAATACAGGCTTTTGTTTTACACTCACTTGGCAGGACGGTAGTACCTCCCTGGGTGGTTGCTGTCTACCAACAGCAACAGAATATATTTCTTTTAATATTTTACTAGATTTCTGGTATTAGTTATCAGAGATGTGGAGTAAGACTATTTCTCTGGTAAATCTTTTCTTAACGGTGATCTACCCTAATACTATTTATTTCTAACCAATAACTTCTCTAACCTATCTTTTATGCAGTGGACCCTCGGTTTTCATTGAAAATTCTTTCCAGAAGGCTGTTTGAGTGCTGTTACCGAACGATTTGTTCCCATAAGGAAATTAGATTAGTCATTTCAGACCCCCAAAAATACACTTACGCACCTACGAAAATACACATACATAATTGTTGAGTTTGGAGGTGAATGAAACCGAGGGTCCACTGTAATAATATTGTGAGAAATTGCCTGTATAACTTCAATATAGTCATACAAGTAATTTGTGTGGGATGCAATCAAGATAAACACCACTTACCAATTTTGTTGCACTTATGAGGTAGGCGGGATTTGAGACACTAGGTCACTGAAAAGTATACAGTGGTACCCCAAATTTCGTCAATAATTCGTCCCAGAAGGCTGTTCGAGTGCCGTTACCAAACGAATTTGTTCCCATAAGGACAAATGTAAATTAGATTAGTCCATTTCAGACCCCCAAAAATACACTTACAAAAGCACTTACAAAAATACACTTACATAATTGTTCGAGTTGGGAGCTGTACGAAATCTGGGGTACCACTGTATCTCCTTCGATACCCACAACCCTCACACCACTCTCAAACAAAACCGGGACCTAAAATTATACATTAATATTTAATAAAACACAACCAGTAATTCTGGTACTATTAATTGTGGACTGTATCAATTGGGTTTGACTTGATGAAAGAGGGGGGTTTAATTCAGGTAATATCAAACATGTAACTAGTACATACTTAACTTGAATATACAAAATTTCTGGTATGTATTAACTTATCAATTTGAACCAATGGTAGAACACACCCTAACGTTACCTAGCCAGTGAGAAATATGATGGCCAATGCAATCTACTGAACAAAGGTAAATGGTACTTATGGAAAGGCGTGCTGTAGGAAGTCACCAGTGTCCCTCCATATTGCAGTGATTTCACATATTTTCTTCAATATCTGCAGTGTAGGACATCACCGCATTATTTTCTGGTCATCTAAGGCTGCTCCATTCCAATTTAGCCCCGATGACGATGAATTGAATTAGCTGGTTATTCTGACCAGTCTTCCACTATTTTTCCCCTATGGCGTCCTCCTCTCCACCCTGTCTGCACAGCTGCCACTTCCTTTTCCACTCACAAATTAATTTTAAACAACAGCAACACAATTTACACTTATTTACACTTTTAAAAAATTTATGCACTATAAATTTGGGAAAATTACATCAAAATTTTCCATATCATTAAATATCTGCCACATACCGGGCTGCAGGGGGCTGACCCTGAACTTCTCTCCAGGTATACTCCAGGTATGAAAATGAAATGAAAATGAAAATGTTTATTTCCTTGCAAAGCTTACAATGTGTGGCTTACATGTTATAAAATATTAATTACAAAGAAGGCCACTAGCATGCCTACTCATTTCAGGCAGACTAATACTAATTCTTACTCTATATTGATACAGGTTATGGTGCAGTACATTTAATACGCAGCGGACCTCAGGGATTACGATCGCTCCAAACTCGAACAATTATGTAAGTGTATTTTTGTAAGTGCTTTTGTAAGTTTATTTTTGGGGGTCTAAAAGGACTAATCTAATTTACATTATTCCTTATGGGAACAAATTCATTCTGTAACGGCACTTGAAAAGCATTCTGGAACGAAGAAAGTATGTAATCCGGGGTCCTCTGTACATTATTAGATACATACATAATTAAATTTATAATAGTGAGGTAGTACAAAACATACAATACATATTCAAATGATAAATTTAGTATTGGGAATGATTTTGTCTTGCATGATACACTGCTTCTATTAACCCTTTCAGGGTCGAAACCCCGATTCTTAACTCTCTCTCAGGGTCGAAACATTTTCGGAAAAAAAAAAAAAAAAATTTTTTTCTTATGAAATGATAGAGAATCTTTTTCCGATCATAACGCCACCAAAATTTTGAAATTTGATCGAAAACTAACGGAATTATGCTCTTGTGAAGTTAGCGGTATCAATGCTATTTACGCATCGGCGATTTCGCCGACTTTGAGCCCTATTTTCGGAAAATTCCAATTTTTCAGTTTACTACAATTATAGCTATTTCGCTAGAACTCCATTTCTTCTATCGATTAAGTACAAGAAACCGCCAATTTACCAATTTTAACTACCCAATAAGGTGGTCAGAAATTGGCAATTTTCGCTACTTTGCGCTCAATTTCTAGGTACTACTTGTCATTGAGAAACCAATCAAAATTATCTCTATTTCTCTAATATATCTTCCATTCTATCAAATGAGACCAAGAAAACGAGAATATAATCATAAATACCATACGAAAATAGACTGCAAAGTCGCTGTTTTAAACTAAAAATACGGTCGGAGTTTTTTTTTCCTCATGCACTGTGTGGTGCACGATTTCTTTTATACTGCGCACACTGACCGCACATACCCATTCTCTCACATCTAGGCCTACCAGCCTGTTTCTGCTTGATTTGAGGGCGCTAGAATTTAGGCGTACTAGTACGTCAAACGCCCTGGCATGTAAGCCGTACTAGTACGTCAAAAACCCTCAAAGGGTTAAAGCTTCTATATTGGGAGAGTAGGACTAACTTAAGATTTAATAGGCAATAGATATACGTACATACAGTGTTAGGAATTTTATGTTTACAGTCATTTTGGTGGGTGTAAGTGTAAATTAGGGGGAATTACAGATAACAAGAGTAAGACTATATTGTTTTGGATGTGTTCATGATACAAAAAAGAGAATTAGGTGGTTTTCATTTGGTTAGTTGATGATGGGGTGTGTTAAGGAGATAAAATATTTTTTAAAAGTACTTTTGAAAATGGAGAAAATTAGACCCCCAAAAATACACTTACAAAAGCACTTACAAAAATACACTTACATAATTGTTCAAGTTGGGAGCTGCTCATAACTCGAGGTACCACTGTGCAGTGGAACCCCGATTTTCGAACATAATCTGTTCCAGGAGCTTGTTCTAAATTCGAAATGTTCGAAAATCGAATCAATATTTCCCATAAGAAATAATGGAAATACAATTAATTCGTTCTTGCTGTCAGGAGGCATGACAAAATAATACTTCACTATGACGCTATTATCAACTCGACAGCTTATTTATCTATCACAATTCATCTAACATGACATAATAAACAATATAAATAACATAAAAACCTGATATACACTCTAGAATGAATAAAATATGTATGTCATTATGAATGTGGTGGCAGGCATTCTTGGTCTAGCTATGAAAACGTCTTCCCATTCTTTCCTCCTTCAGACGTGTTAGTATAAGAGAAAACAGCATTTATAATGCTAACTGCATTAGATCACTTCTTTCATAAGAAAACCATAATGTACAAATGAACAGGTGTACATACACCATTTACATACCTTGCAGAAGATAGGCAGAGTGACTTATGCTGTCAGGAGTTTATTTCGTTTAGTCCTTTTTCTATCGTGTAATCGCTACACTCTTAATGCTGCACTTAATGCTACACTTTGTCACTGAACTTAACTGCTTTAAACTGCACAACTTGCACCTGTGCTGGTGTGCAAGAACACATTAAAATTACTAAGAGTGTGTTATTAGTCTTGAAGATGCCATATTAATAACGATAATAATAACACAATAATAATCACTCTGAGGAGTATAAAACGTTAATATAGATAGTTGGCTTAATCCATTTATGATATTTTTTCAAAATTATATAATAAACACACTACGTAACATAAACATATAAATTAACAAATATGAGATGTTTTTCTAGTCGGCTTCACGGAGTGAACAGAATTCATTCGCGTCCAGGCTGGTAACAGCAACAGCAGCAACAACTGGTTTGTTTACAAAACTCGCAAACCTTCTACACTCTCATTCTCTCTCGTTTATTCATTTAATTTTGTTTACTCACCTCTCACTCTACATTAAGACTGCCTCTACCACTGCCTGCCTCTACCACTGCCTGCCTCTACCACTGCCTGCCTCTACCACTGCCTGCCTCTACCACTGCCTGCTTCTACCACTGCCTGCCTCTACCACTGCCTGCCTCTACCACTGCCTGCCTCTACCACTGCCTGCCTCTACCACTGCCTGCCTCTACCACTGCCTGCTTCTACCACTGCCTGATTCTACCACTGCCTCTACCACTGCCTGCTTCTACCACTGCCTGATTCTACCACTGCCTCTACCACTGCCTCTACCACTGCCTGCCTCTACCATGCCTGCTTCTACCACTGCCTGCCTCTACCACTGCCTGCCTCTACCAATGCTTGCCTCTACCACTGCCTGCCTCTACCAATGCTTGCTTCTACCACTGCCTGCCTCTACCACTGCCCTCTCTACCACTGCCTCTACCCCTGCCTGCTTCTAACACTGTCTCTACCTGTGCCTGCCTCTACCACTGCCTGCCTCTACCACTGCCTCTCTCTACCACTGCCTCTCTCTACCACTGCCTCTCTCTCTACCACTGCCTCTCTCTACCACTGCCTCTACCACTGCCTGCTTCTACCACTGCCTGCCTCTACCACTGCCTGCCTCTACCACTGCCTGCCTCTACCACTGCCTGCTTCTACCACTGCCTGCTTCTACCACTGCCTGATTCTACCACTGCCTCTACCACTGCCTGCCTCTACCACTGCCTGCTTCTACCACTGCCTGCTTCTACCACTGCTTGTCTCTACCACTGTCTGCTTCTACCACTGCCTGCCTCTACCACTGCCTGCCTCGACCACTGCCTGCCTCGACCATTGCCTCTACCACTTAACCCTTTGGGGGCCGACAGGCCATCTCTGAAACTCGTTCTGAGGGTCGAAAAATATTCGAAAAAAAAAATTATTTTTTCTTATGAAATGATAGTTTTTTTCCTAAATCTAATAGGCTAAAAAAAATTTTTTTGCGATCAATACTTACGGAGATATAGATGCTTGAAGTTGACAGAAAGTGAACTGCTTATGGCAACATCGCTGACTGCCAGTCACCCTGTATTAGTTTTTTTTATTATTTTTCTACTTTTTCTTTTATTTTTTAGCATTTTATTTTTTTCAAGTATCTTTTATGTCCTGTGAGACCAATATAAACCATATTTTGTATATATACACTCCTTGTATACTACACAATAACTGCTGGCTGGCTAACTGGCTGGCTGGCTGGCTAACTGGCTGGCTGGCTGGCTAACTGGCTGGCTGGCTGGCTAACTGGCTGGCTGGCTGGCTAACTGGCTTGCTGGTTAACTGGCTGGCTGGCTGGCTGGCTGGCTAACTGGCTGGCTGGCTGGCTAACTTGCTGGCTGGCTAACTGGCTGGCTTGCTAACTGGCTGGCTAACTGGCTGGCTGGCTGGCTGGCTAACTGGCTGGCTGGCTGGCTGGCTGGCTGGGCAAAGGCAGTGTACCCTCATCGAATGTCACCACTAATTAGTTTAGTGATAAGACTATAACACACACGTCTTACACCGTGCTTAAATTATTATTATTATTATTATTATTATTATTATTATTATTATTATTATTATATATCTCCCGTGTATCCGAGGTAATTTACACTATTTATAATTGTATTTATGAGTTCCTGTGATATAGAGACCCAGCCAGCCAGCCAGCCAGCCAGCCAGCCAGCCAGCCAGCCAGCCAGCCAGCCAGCCAGCCAGCCAGCCAGCCAGCCAGCCAGCCAGCCAGCCAGCCAGCCAGC
Organism: Cherax destructor; assembly: GCA_009830355.1. Lineage (NCBI taxonomy): Eukaryota > Metazoa > Arthropoda > Malacostraca > Decapoda > Parastacidae > Cherax > Cherax destructor. Next base: position 16,049 of record WNWK01029436.1, on the reverse strand, counting down.
CAGCCAGCCAGCCAGCCAGCCAGCCAGCCAGCCAGCCAGCCAGCCAGCCAGCCAGCCAGCCAGCCAGCCAGCCAGCCAGCCAGCCAGCCAGCCAGCCAGCCAGCCAGCCAGCCAGCCAGCCAGCCAGCCAGCCAGCCAGCCAGCCAGCCAGCCAGCCAGCAGCCAGCCAGCCAGCCAGCCAGCCAGCCAGCCAGCCAGCCAGCCAGCCAGCCAGCCAGCCAGCCAGCCAGCCAGCCAGCCAGCCAGCCAGCCAGCCAGCCAGCCAGCCAGCCAGCCAGCCAGCCAGCCAGCCAGCCAGCCAGCCAGCCAGCCAGCCAGCCAGCCAGCCAGCCAGCCAGCCAGCCAGCCAGCCAGCCAGCCAGCCAGCCAGCCAGCCAGCCAGCCAGCCAGCCAGCCAGCCAGCCAGCCAGCCAGCCAGCCAGCCAGCCAGCCAGCCAGCCAGCCAGCCAGCCAGCCAGCCAGCCAGCCAGCCAGCCAGCCAGCCAGCCAGCCAGCCAGCCAGCCAGCCAGCCAGCCAGCCAGCCAGCTACAGCCAGCCAGCCAGCCAGCCAGCCAGCCAGCCAGCCAGCCAGCCAGCCAGCCAGCCAGCCAGCCAGCCAGCCAGCCAGCCGGCTGGCCATCCATCCAGCCAGCTGTTCAGTCAGCCAGTCAACCAGCTGGTCAGCCAGCCAGCCAGCCATGTGTTACACAAACCCATGCTCCCTTCCCTTCCACCCCCACTGCCTTCCCCCCCTCCACTGCCTTCCCCACCACCCACACTTGGCTTGGTGACAAAAGCGCACTGTATTACCACTCCCACAATGCAATGCAGGTGCATAGATTTTTTTCCTACTGTGCACACTTACCACATACACCCATTCTATCACATGTAGGCTTACCAGCTCTCTCCTGCTCAATTTGAAGGCACTAGAATTTATGTGTACTAGTACAGCACCGACCCTGGCGCGTAAAACGTACTAGTAAGGCACCGACCCCGAAAGGGTTAATGAACAAGCTCCAAACACAATTAATTACAGTCAACCCTCCGTTTTCGTGTATCTCTGTTTTCGTGTGTTTCACTTTTCGTGCAGTTTTTTGGGTGAAATTTTACCTCCATTTTCGGTGATTACCTCCGTTTTTGTTCATGGTACAGAACTTGTCCAGTGCCCAGCGCACATACAAAGCCCGCAAGCCCGCCTCCCACGCACATTCTCAGGTAGTGTAGCATTGTTTCTGGTTGAGTGAACATTATCCTGCGAGTTCATACAAAACATTTCCTAACAATCCATTGTTTTTGGCCCTTGATTATTGTGTGTGACTGCTAAATAAGCCACCACTGGCCCAAAGAAAGCCCCTAGTGTCAGTCCTTTGGTAAAGAAAGTGAGGAACACCATAGAATTAAAGAAATCATAGCAAAGTATCAAAGTGGAGTCAATAAAGGCTATAGCACCAGCCAGCGATAAAGTGTAGCATTAACAGTGTAGCAAGTAAGTTAAGCCATTAATCGATAGAAAAATGACTCTTCCATTGTTTGAGGAGTATAGGGACACTTGAGACCAGAGCCGGCCTCTGCCAACATCTCCAAGGTAAGTGTAAATATTTGTTATTTATACAAGTGTGAATATTTCTTATTTATAAATTAAAGTGTAAATATTTATTTACAAATTAAAGTGTAAATATTTCTTATTTATAAATTATGTACATTGTGTGAATAGAGCTGGTGGTGGCCTGCTGCTGCTGCCGCCGACCACCACCACCAGTGGCCCTTATACCCAACAACACCACCGCCAGTTCTCTCATACATAATGACATACAGGTATCCCTCAACATTCGCGAGGGATAGGGGATCAAGAGCCTCGTGAATGTTGAAAAATCGCGAATGTTTGGTGCCCCAATATATTGTAGGGAAATATAATACAATACTGCTTCCTTAACCTATTGAACCATGAACAATCGTAAAACACATATAAACATCATAAAATAATGTACTATATACATGTTATTTTGACATGAGCTGGCTGTGGTGGGAGGCCTGTAATAGTATAATTATACAATATGTATTTTATAGTGTTGTGAAGTGTCATGGGGAATCAAGAGTTACATACACACTGCTTCTTCTCCCTCTGCTGTAGCTCCGCCCACTTTGTAATGATGCCAAATGTTGAATTAAATATGTATACATTAGAACAAAAAATGAAACTCCAACTTCATAACTTTATTTTAATTTTCATAACTCATATATTACAGAAAACAATAAAAAAGTAAAATACACATACAACGAGTTAAGCTTACAGAAAAATACATTAAATTCACCATCAAACATCGTTACGAAGTGGGAGGAGCTATTTGAGGGAGGGAGAGGCGCAGTAACATTCAGTGTCTGGTGAGTCGTCATGGGTGTTGAATGTTAGCCTTAGTGCTAATAAAATGTTGTGTAATTACACTAATATTAGTAATAAAGGTTATCTATCTATTACATTTATTCCAAATTGATATCAGAAACATTATAAATACCCTAGAACTGTAATAAAGATGCTGAAATGAATAATACAGTGGTACCTCGACTTACGATATTTTTTCATTCCAGAATGCTGTTCAAGTGTCATTACCAAACGAATTTATCTCCTTAAGAAATGTTGTAAAATAGACTAGTCCTTTTAGACCCCCAAAATTACACTTACAAAAGCATTTAAAAAATAAACTTACATACAAGGGTGAGTTTGGGGACCATCGTAAGTTGAGGTACCACTGTATATGCCATATTATATGAGGGGTAACAGAGCAGGCAAGACCGCCACCATATATGAGATGTTTACATCAGGGTAAACATGCCTAAATCACTCTTGTCGTAAGAATAAATGCAAAAATAGCATTTATTGTTTTTAGAATAATAATAATTGATCTGGAGCACTTTAAATGTTATCAGTATTTGGTAGCTGACATTTAGAGCACTCCACAGCAATTATTATTTATTATTATTATTATTATTATTATTATTTCCTACAATATATTGTAAGAAAATAATATTATTAATATTATTATATTAATAATAATTATTATTATTTCCTACAATATATTGTAGGAAATAATAATTAATAATAATAATAATAATAATTGCTGTGGAGTGCTCTAAATGTCAGCTACCAAATACTGATAACATTTAAAGTGCTCCAGATCAATTATTATAAATTATTATTATTCTAAAAACAATAAATGTTATTTTTGCATTTGTTCTTACGACAAGAGTGATTTAGGCATGTTTACCCTGATGTAAACATCTCATATATAGTGGCGGTCTGCCTGCTCTGTTACCCCTCATATAATACGGCATATATTATTCATTTCAGCATCTTTATTACAGTTCTATGGTATTATCATGTTTCTGATATCAATTTGAAATAAATGTAATATAGGGGCTCTGGTGGTCTGGTGGCTAAAGCTCTCGCTTCACACGGCGAGGGCCTGGGTTCGATTCCCAGCCAGGGCAGAAACATTGGGCGTGTTTCTTTACACCTGTTGTCTATGTTCCCCATCAGTAAAATGGGTACCTGGGTGTTAGTCGACTGGTGTGAGTCGCATCCTAGGACACTGACCTAATCTGCCCGAAATGCTCAGCATAACAAGGGACTTTCTATATAGTAGTAGTATGTCACTAATAGATAGATAACCTTTATTTAGTACATTAATTACTTACTGCTTCCTTAACCTATTGAACCATGAGCAATCATAAAATGCATGAAAACATAGTAAAATATTGTACTATATAGTACTACATACATGTTATACTGTAGTTTAATAACAAATAATGAACGAAGAAAACACTCAGTGAGTGAGTGGTGTGGGGGCTGGCTGCCTGGTCGGAGGGATGGTAGTAGGGACACTTGGGTGGGATGAAACTTAAATATGATTTGGTGGGTGGTAATTTGGCGGATGGGAATTTGGCGGCCGGAAATTCGCGAATGTGTGAAGCCCGCGAAAGTAGAAAACGCGAAAGTTGAGGGATACCTGTATTTTATTCATTCTAGAGTGTATATCATGTTTCTATGTTATTAATATTGTTCATTATGTCATATTAGATGAATTGTGATAGATAAATAAGCCATAGAGCTGATATTAGTGTCAAATTGAACCATTTTGTCCTGCCTCCCAACAATAAACTCGCCTCCCTCCACCAGCAGTGGCCCTTATACCCAACAACAACAAAAACACCTCCGCCAGTTCTCTCATACATAATGACATATTTTATTCATTCTAGACTATATATCATGTTTCTATGTTATTAATATTGTTTATTATGTCATATTAGATGAATTGTGATAGATAAATAAGCCGTAGAGCTGATATTAGTGTCAAATTGAAGCATTTTGTCCTGCCTCCCAACACTAAACTCGCCTCCCTCTCTCCTCCTCTCCATCTTCCATACACCAACAAGAGTCACCGATAAAGGTAAGTGTGATGTTAAATGTTTTTTTATACATGTTATTAGTGCTTTATATTTATTTGTCATTCTTTTCTGTATGTAAATCTATATTTAATCTCTAAAAAATTATTTTTTTGTTAATACTCCAGGTGTCTGAAACTGATTAATTGAATTTCCATTATTTCTTATGGGAAAATGGTTTCAGTTTTTGTGTGTTTCAGTTTTAGTGCATCCCTCAGGAGCGGATTATGCACGAAAATGGAGGGTTGACTGTAATTGTGAAATGTTTGGATGACCACGCAGGGTAATGTTCACTGGAGGATAAACAAAGCTAGGCTGACTCATGACGCCTGCGCGGGCAGCGTCTGGTTGGACAGGTCTGGTACGCACTTGTTTGAAACGCGGGACATGTTTGATTGGCGGGACAAAATTTGTTCTAAAAAGTGTTCGAATTCTGATTTGTTCAATTGCCGAGGTGTTTGAAAATTGGGGTTCCACTGTATGTATTCTTAAAAATGTATGTTACTTAGCATCATTAGGTGCTAAAAAAAAAAAAGGTACTAAACCAAGTGGTAAACAGTAAACTTTTCTTTGAATCTTTTACCTAGTGCCTCTTACATGTTTAGCTTTAATATTAATCTTAACCCATATTTCCATATTTGTTAGTGAATAACAGTACAATGGGCCCTTGAAAATCGTCCATAATCTGTTCTTGAGAGTCCACCTACTGCACCTACACTCCCTGCATCCCTGCTACACTCCCTGCTACACTCCCTGCATCCCTGCTACACTCCCTGCATCCCTGCTACACTCCCTGCATCCCTGCTACACTCCCTGCATCCCTGCTACACTCCCTGCATCCCAGCTACACTCCCTGCATCCCTGCTACACTCCCTGCATCCCTGCTACACTCCCTGCATCCCTGCTACACTCCCTGCATCCCTGCTACACTCCCTGCATCCCTGCTACACTCCCTGCATCCCTGCTACACTCCCTGCTACACTCCCTGCATCCCTGCTACACTCCCTGCATCCCTGCTACACTCCCTGCATCCCTGCTACACTCCCTGCTACACTCCCTGCATCCCTGCTACACTCCCTGCTACACTCCCTGCATCCCTGCATCCCTGCTACACTCCCTGCATCCCTGCTACACTCCCTGCATCCCTGCTACACTCTACCACAGGGCTGGGACTAGGAGCTTTCTTGGGGCCCATGGTGGCTTATTTAGCAGTTGCAAGCACTAAAAACAATGGAATAATGACAAAATGTATGGTATGAATGCGTGGGTGGCGGTCACTCGCTGGTAAACAATGGAACACTGACACTCAATGTGGTTAGTTACCATTTTGTCCTAGGCACATGTCGATTAGACACTAGGCCTGTTGTATGTGTGTGTGTGTGTAAGGAAACACATCAAAATGTTTCCACCCCGCTGGGAAGCGAACCCGGGCCCTCCGTGCATGAAGCGAGAGCTTTAGCCACCAGGCCACCGTGTGTATTCAGCGTTTGTGCCCAGGCGGCTGGGAGTCCATGCGGACGCATTTCAGACGACCGCCTATTTTTAAGCCAGTGGACTATTATCAAGCCAATATTTTGCCGAAAAAAGTGGCCTATTTTCAAATTCGCCTATATTCATGGGAGCCTATTTTTGAGGGTCCACTGTAATTGATTCCTATTTAATTAGTCACATAAGGTGCTACTTAAGGTGCTAATTCAGTTGTTAAAGTATTTTATTTTCTTTGTTTTATTTTTACACTCAGTAGCTCCTTTATTTTAGCTTTAAAATAATTAAGGTGCTATTTCAGGTGCTAAAGTGTTTTATTTTCATTGTTTCACTTTATATTCAGTAGCTCCTTTATTTTTAGCTTTAAACTAATTATCTTAGTCCATATATTCATATTTGTTAGTGGTTAACAGTAAATTTTGTTTTGGTTTTTTGATAATTGCAACAACTTATTTCTCAACATGACCCTTATGAATGCAATTATCGATCCTGATATGAACCTCTTATTGAACTGCACAAATAATCCTAACAGTAATTGCCATTACTACACTGCTAGTCAGGCTAAAACTCTACTCATTGCCAGCAAGAACATAAGTTTTAACTGTAATGTTAGATCATTGAGTAAACACTATGATGACCTCCTTGCATTACTGAAGTCTCTAAATGCTACTATAACTTTCATTATTCTTACTGAAACCTGCTGACTCAAACAAGATTTGACAGACATGTTTACCATACCTGGTTACACAGCCATACATAACTGCAGGCCTGACCAACCAGGAGGAGGCACTGCCATCTATTACTCTGATGAACTGTAATGTATGAAATCTACTAGCACAAGGGATGACAATGGAGAATATATAATAATTCACATAAAAAAACCTTAAGAAACCTATAACAGTAGGAGCAGTCTACAGACTACCACAGACAAATACTTACACTTTTAGTAGTAACCTTAGAAACATGATAACTGAGTCATAGTTGAACAAACACCACCTGATACTTACAGGAGACTTCAACATAAACCTAATCCAAGCAACTGATCCTCCAGTAGCTGATTTCACAAACACTATGAACAACTGCTTAACTCTTTGTATAACTAAGCCAACAAGAATCTCTGAGACAAGTGCCTCATTACTTGACCATATCTGTACCAATACGATATCCCCACTGCAAGCAGGTATAATCACAGACAACACTACAGACCACTACCCCCACCTTTCTCATAACCAACTTATGTAAATTGCCTCAAGAACTGAGGAAGATCACATTTCGCTTTCATGATGAGACATCGGTAAATAATTTAATATTAGCACTAAGTGACATTAGTTCGACATCCTTTACTACTTCCTTAGGCAAATTCCTCTGAAGAATTCTCGGCAGTATCGCCCATGACTAGCGTCTCACCCGTGACTTCTCTCTCTCTCCAAGAGTAGCCCTTACAGTTTTTCTTCCTCATCTCCGATTAACACTCGTTCCTGAGGACCAGAGGTGATAATCTCACATCACACACTGTTTCCATAAAAGCTTGAACAAATACAAGTCTTGTTTATCTCTCATTTCCCTCGTCACTTCATTAGAGACTGCAGACGACGGGCATTAAACATCTTCAACACACCCAGAGAAGACACTGCTGAGAAGAGATACATAGTCCTTCCCACCAACTCCATTTCCAAACACGTTTCCAACATTTTTTCTAAGACCTCACATTGATTGGCAGAGAGAGCTGACAGCAATAATATTGACAAAGATGTCAAAACTTTTTTACATAAAACCCTAAACCTCTATAACATGCATTGTCTGATCAAAACAAAGCAGATCACAGAAAAGAAATTAAATAGCCCATGGCTAACAAATAGTATCCTCAAATCTATTGATAAAAAGCACCAACTTGAAAACAGTTCAGATTAGGCCTGATTACTGAAGTGGCCTAATCAATACTCGCAAAACTAATACGAAAATCAAAGCAAATGTATTACGAAAATAGATTTATTGAAATTAAAGGTGAAATGAAAAGTACCTGGTAAACCCTCTCCAAAATTTTGTGCTCTAGGAAACCGTCTGGAAACAGAGAGGTAAACTTAACTAAACCAGATAAACCTCACATACTACCAATTGACACTGCCAACAAATTTTATGTCTTCTTCTCTACTATAGGATCAAAGCTAGCAAGTAAAATTTCAAGCTCAAATACCCACTGAAAGACTACGTGACTGGCAACTACCCAAATTCTCCATATCTAGTTCCAACTAATTCTACTGAAGTCTCACTCATCATTAAATCATTAAAAAACAAAGCAGATCATCTGGATTACTTATACTTATAACAATACTCTCATACATTTCCCTCTTTGCTTTCATGGATAAAGTTCTCTGTCTCCACAAGCTTCTCAGTGCACCACTCACCTTTTTCCCCTTGTTAATTCTATGTTTCACCTCATCCTTCATAGACCCATCTGCTGACACATCCACTCCCAAATATCTGAACACATTCACCTCCTCCATACTCTCTCCCTCCAATCTGATATCCAATCTTCCGTTATCTAATTTTTTTGTTATCCTCATCACCTTACTCTTTCCAATATTCACTTTTAATTTCCTTCTTTTACATACCCTACCAAACTCATCCACCAACCTCTGCAACTTCTCTTCAGAATCCCCCAAAGCACAGTGTCATCAGCAAAGAGCAACTGTGACAATTCACACTTTGTGTTAGATTCTTTATCTTTGAACCCCACACCTCTTGCCAACACCCGAGCATTCACTTCCCTTACAACTCCATGTATAAATATATTGAACAACCATGGTGACATCACACATCCCTGTCTAAGGCCTACTTTTACTGGGAAATCTCCCTCTCACCTACATACTCTAACCTGAGCCTCACTATCCTCAAAAGAACTTTTCACCGCTTTCAATAACCTACCTCCAACTCCATACATTTGCAACATCTGCCACATTGCCCCCCTATCCACCCTATTATATGCCTTTTCCAAATCCATAAATGCCACAAACATCTCTTTACCCTTATCTAAATAATGTTCACCTAAATGTTTCACTGCAATCACTTGGTCTACACATCCCCTACCTTTCCTAAAGCCTCCTTGTTCATCTGCTATCCTGCTCTCCGTCTTACTCATAATTCTTTCAATAATAACTCGACCATACACTTTACCAGGTATACTCAAACTTATTCCCCTATAATTTTTACACTCTCTTTTGTCCCCTTTGCCTTTATACAAAGGAACTATGCATGCTCTCTGCTAATCCCTAGGTACCTTACCCTCTTCCATACATTTATTAAATAAAAACAATAACCACTCCAAAACTATATTTCCACCTGCCTTTAACATTTCTATCTTTATCCCATCAATCACAGCTGCTTTACCCCCTTTCATTCTACCCACTGCCTCATGCACTTCGCCCACAGTCACAACTGGTTCTTCCTCATTCCTATATGTTATTCCTCCTTGCCCTATACACGAAATCACAGCTTCCCTATCTTCATCAACATTTAACAATTCCTCAAAATATTCCCTCCTTCCCGATACCTCTAACTCTCCATTTAATAACTTTCCTCTCCTATTTTCAACTCTCAAATCCATTCTTTCCCTAGGCTTTTTCAGCTTATTAATCTCACTTCAAAACTTTTTCTTATTTTCAACAAAATTTGTTGATAACATCTCACCCACACTCTCATTTGCTCTCTTTTTACATTGCTTCACCACTCTCTTAACCTCTCTTTTTCTCTCCATATACTCCTCCCTCCTTAGATCACTTCTACTTTGTAAAAACTTAAGAACATAAGAAAGGAGGAACACTGCAACAGGCCTACTGGCCCATACTTGGCAGGTTCATGTCAAAACCAACCCACCAAGAAAAATATTTGTCCAACCCATCCCCATCGCCATCCAAGCAAGAAGCCCCGACAACCCCCCCCCCTAACAACTGTGCAAGTCCCGTTCAAATCCAACCCCTCTCACTCACAAGAACACAGAAATAAGGAACACTGCATCAAGCCAACTGATCCACACTAGGCAAAACCCAAAACCAATCCCACAAACAAAAACTCCTTCCCAACCCACCTACTCCATCCATGGAATATGCTTTGATAATCAGGGCACTATAAAATAGGGTACTGAAGGAGCTGAAGCACCTGGTCCATCACAAGAGCACCTAAGGAGCTGAAGCACCTGGTCCATCACCAGGGCGTTGAAGGAGCTGAAGCACCTGGTCCATCACCAGAGCGTTGAACGAGCCGAAGCACATGATCCATCACCAGGGTACTGAGGGAGCCAAAGCACCTGGTCCATCACCAGGGTACTGAGGGAGCCGAAACACATGATCCATCACCAGGGTACTGAGGGAGCCGAAGCACCTGGCTCATCACCAGGGTACTGAGGGAGCCGAAGCACCTGGTCCATCACCAGGGTACTGAGGGAGCCGAAGCACCTGGTCCATCACCAGGGTACTGAGGGAGCCGAAGCACCTGGTTCATCACCAGGGTACTGAGGGAGCCGAAGCACCTGGTCCATCACCAGGGTACTGAGGGAGCCGAAGCACCCTGACTTTTTCTCTCTTACCACCCTCTTTACATCATTCCACCAATCGCTCTTCTTCCCTCCCTCACCCACTTTCCTATAACCACAAACTTCTGCTGAACACTCTAACACTATATTCTTAAACTTACCCCATAACTCTTCTACCCCACTGCGTATACTCTCACTAGCCCATCTGTCCTCCAACAGTTGTTTGTATCTTAACCTAACCGCCACCTCCTTTTGTTTATAAATCTTCACTTCTCTTTTACTTGCTCTTTCCATTCTCCTTGTATCCCATCTACCTTTTATTCTCACTGTAGCTACAACTAAAAAGTGATCTTATATATCTGTGGCCTCTCTATAAACATGTACATCCTGAAGTCTACCCAACAGTCTTTTATCTACCAAAATGTAATCCAACAAACTACAGTGGTCCCTTAGCACTTCTATTTGATTATAATAATAATAATAATAATAATACAGTGGTCCCCCAACTAACGAACGTAATCTATTCCAGGAGCTAGTTCTTTACACGAAAAGTTCGCAATTCGAAACCTTATTTCCCATAAGAAATAATGTAAATACAATTAATCCGTTCTAGACATCCAAAAATATTAAAAAAAAAAAATACATTCTAATACTAAATAATACAAAACAGATGAATAAATAACATTTACTTACCTTTATTGAAGAGTTGCAGGCATCTGGAAGATACGGAGGATGACAGGGGGAGTGTGTTAGTGTTTGGAAGGGAAATCCCCCTCCAAAAGGACTTCAGGTAACAAGTCCCTCTCTGGGGTTACTTCCCTTCTTGGTCTTTTAATGCCACTAGGACCAGCTTGAGAGTCACTAGAACCCTGTCACACAAAATAACTGTCCAAGTCCTCTGTTTCTGGTGCCTGTTTAATATTTTCCTGAAGTGCAACATGGCTCTGTCACTAAACTGGTTGCACAGATGGCTCATTTCAGCTTGCTCAGGGTGGTGTTTTTCAACAAATGTCTGCAGCTCATTCCACTTTGTACACATCTCTTTAAGTACTGAAAAAGGCACCTCCTCCTCTCTCTCTCCCTCCTCCTGTGAAGCAATAACCTTAGCTCTGGTCTGATGCTGTTCCAGTTCCAGCTGTTGCAACTCTTCAGTTTTTAGCTCTACCCTGTGCTCCTCCACCAACTCTTCCACATCCTCACCACTCACCTCAAACCCCAGCCTGTTCCCCAATGCCACAATATCTTCCACAATATCTTCCACAACAGGCACAGGGTCGTCAGGGTCAGGGTCAGCCTCAAATCCTTCAAAATCCCTCTTTTCAACACAATCCGCCCACAGTGGTCTCCAAGCAGAGTTCAAAGTCCTGGAAGTCACTCCCTCCCAAGCCTTACCTATAAGGCCTATGCAATGCACGATATTGAAGTGATCTTTCCAGAACTCTCTTAGGGTCAACTCAGTGTCCGAGGTCACATCAAAGCACTTCTGAAACATTGCTTTGGTGTACAGTTTCTTGAAGTTCGCAATGACCTACTGGTCCATGGGCTGGATGAGAGGAGTGGTGTTAGGAGGCAAGAACTTCACTCTGATGAAATTGAACTTGTCAGACAACAACTCTTCCAAGTTGTGAGGATGAGCAGGAGCATTGTCCAGTACCAGGAGGCACTTGAGAGGCAATTTCTTTTCCAGGAGGTATTTCTTCACACTAAGGCCAAACACTCCAGTCGACCATTCCACGAAAAAGTCCTTAGTGACCCATGCATTAGTGTTAGCCTTCCAATGCACACACAAATTATTCCTGTTAACATTGTGGTTCTTGAAGGCTCTGGGATTTTCTGCGTGATACACCAGTAAAGGCTTCACTTTAAAATCACCACTGGCATTGGCACACATCATGAGAGTTAGCCTGTCTTTCATAGGCTTGTGTCCTGGCAGTGCCTTTTCCTCCTGAGTAATGAAGGTCCTGTTTGGCATTTTCTTCCAAAACAGGCCTGTTTCATCACAATTAAACACTTGTTGGGGTTCGAATTTTTCAGTGTCTACGAACCCCTAGAATTCCTGCACAAATTTTTCAGCTGCACGTTTGTCTGAGCTGGCTGCCTCACCATGCCTCACAACACTGTGTATGCCACTATGTTTCTTAAACCTCTCAAACCAGCCTCTGCTGGCTTTAAAATCACTCACCTCACCGCTGGTTCCAGGCATTGTCTTGACACGATCTGCGTGCAACTGCCTTGCCTTTTCACAAATTATCGCCATGGAAATACTATCACCTGCTAATTGTTTATTGTTTATCCACACCATGAACAACTTCTCAACCTCATCCACTGTTTTCGATCTCTTTTTCGTTAACATATCAACCCCTTTTGCAACATTAGCTTCCTTGATCTCATTTCTCTTTGCCAGGATAGTGCTGATACTAGATTTGTTTTTGTTGTACATCCTGGCAAGCTCACTCACATGTTCACCACTCTCATATTTTTCTATAATTTCTTTCTTCAGTTCGATGGTGTTCCTCACTCTCTTTACCACAGGGGTGCCACTAGGAAGCTTCTTTGGACCCATGGTGACTTATTTCACAGTGACAATCAATAAACAATCAATAAATACATGCTACAACAAAAGTATTGTGAATGTTTGAAAGAGCATGCTGGGTAATGTTCTCTCAAGTGTAAACAATGCTTGACTGGTGTCTTGTCATCTTGTCAGCCTCACAGTGCTTGTGCGGGGCAGGCGGACAGGTCTGATACGATTCGCTTCGCGAATAAATGTTAGCTACATGAGAAAAATATTTTGCGAAAAAAGCGTTCGTTATGCAATTTTTTTGCTATGTGGAGTGTTCGTTAGGTGGGGGTCCACTGTACTGTCATTTCGCCCTACATCATATCTTGTATACTTATTTATCCTCTTTTTCTTAAAATATGTGTTACCTATAACCAAACCCCTTTCTATACAAAGTTCAATCAAATGCTCCCCATTATCATTTACACCTGGTACCCCAAACTTACCTACCACACCCTCTCTAAATGCTTCTCCTTTAGCATTTAGGTCCCCTACCATGATTACTCTCTCACTTGGCTCAAAAGTTCCTACACAGTCACTTATCATCTTCCAAAATCTCTCTCTCTCCTTTACACTCCTCTCTTCTCCCGGTGCATACACACTTATTATGACCTACTTTTCACATCCGACCCTTATTTTTATCCACATAATCCTTGAATTTATACATTTATGTTCCCCCTTCTCAGCACTGGTTCCAGGCATTTTCTTTACAAGATCGGCATGCCTTTTCACAAATGACTGTCTCCGACACACTATCAACCGCTACCTCTTTATCTTTGATCCACACCAGCAACAACTCAACATTGTCAACAATTTGTGGTCTATTTTTAGTTAGCATATCAACACCTTTTGCAACATCAGCTACCTTGATTTGTTCATTCTTTGCCAGGATAGAACTGATAGTTGACTTGTTTTTGCCATATATTCTGGCAAGCTCGGAAATTCTCACACCACTTTCGTATTTTTGTATTATTTCCTTCTTCATGTCTATGGTGTTTTTCACTTTCTTTACCACAGGGGTACCACTAGGAACTTTCTTTGGACCCATGGTAGCTTATTTCACAGTCGCACTTAATGAACAAGCTCTAAACACAATTAATTACAGTGGACCCTCGCTATTCAAACTCTCCAAAACTCACCCTCATTCAAACAAACAAACAAATTTTATTTCATTGCAATTTTACATAGATTTTGTAGTTACAATCATAAACTGAAGTGCAAGGAGAGCCACTGACATGCCATGGCATTAGGGGCAGCCTAATCTAATGACTTATAGACTATGTACATAATATTAGAGAAATTGATTGAGTTTATTTTAGTTTATTCTTCTAAGGAATGATGTAAATTAGATTAGTCCATTTCAGACCCCCAAAAATACACTTATAAAAGCACTTACAATAATAATCTTACATAAAAGGGTGAGTTTTGGAGTGTTTGAATAGCGAGGGTCCACTGTAATTGTGAAATGTTTGGAAGAGCAAGCAGGGTAATGTTCACTCAAGGGTAAACAAAGCTAGACTGGCTCACGATGCCTGGGCGGACAGGTCTGGTACACACTCGTTTGAAACACGGAATGCGTTCGATAGTCGGGCCAAAATTTGTTTGAAAAAAGCATTCGAAACTCGATTCGTTCGATTGACGAGGCGTTCGAAAGTCGGGGTTCCACTGTACAGTACACTCATTACTTACCTTAAAATATTTGTAGTTTTAATGGTCTTAATATAGGGTGCAAGGTGAATAGTAAGGTAGGTAGGTTTCAAAGTGTGGTAGGTATGTAACTCCCATCTGGCTACCCCACCCACACATTATATACAGTGGACCCTCGGTTAACGAATACCCCGGAAATCGTGCAATTATTTTTTTTTTTTTTTTATTAACACATCGGCCGATTCCCACCAAGGCAGGGTGGCCCGAAAAAGAAAACTTTCATCATCATTCACTTCATCACTGTCTTGCCAGAAGGGTGCTTTACACTACAGTTATAAAACTGCAACATTAACACCCTCCTTCAGAGTGCCGGCACTGTACTTCCCATCTCCAGAACTCAAGTCCGCCTGCCGGTTTCCCTGAATCCCTTCATAAATGTTACTTTGCTCACACTCCAACAGCACGTCAAGTATTAAAACCATATGCCTCCATTCACTCCTATCAAATACGCCACATGCTTGCTGGAAGTCAAAGCCCTCGCACAAAACTTCCTTTACCCTCCCTCCAACCTTTCCTAGGCCGACCCCTACCCCGCCTTCCCTCCACTACAGATTTATACACTCGAAGTCACTCTGTCTCGTTCCATTCTTCTACATGTCCAAACCACCTCAACAACCCCTCCTCAGCTCTCTGGACAATCGTTTTGGTAATCCCGCACCTCCTCCTAATTTCCAAACTCTGAATTCTCTGCATTATATTCACACCACACATTGACCTCAGACATGACATCTCCACTGCCTCCAGCCTTCTCCTCATTGCAACATTCATCACCCATGCTCACACCCATATAAGAGCGTTGGTATAACTATACTCTCATACATTCCCTTTACTTCCATGGACAAGGTTCTTTGTCTCCACAGACTCCGAAGTGCTCCACTCACCCTTTTCCCCTCATCAATTCTATGATTCACCTCATCTTTCATAGACCCATCCGCCGACATGTCCACTCCCAAATATCTGAATACATTCACCTCCTCCATACTTCTCCTCCAATCTGATATCCAATCTTTCGTCACCTATTCTTTTTGTTATCCTCATCACCTTACTCTTTCCTATATTCACTTTCAATTTTCTTCTTTACACACCCTACCAAATTCATCCACCAACCTCTGCAGCTTCTTTCAGAATCTCCCAAAGCACAGTGTCATCAGCAAAAGCAACTCTGACAACTCCCACTTTGTATTTGCTTTTTATCTTTTAGCCCAACACCTCTTGCCAAGACCCTCGCATTCACTTCTCTTACAACCCCATCTATAAATATATTGAACAACCACGGTGACATCACACATCCTTGTCTAAGGCCCACTTTTACTGGGAAATAGTCCCCTTCCCCCCTACACACTCTAACC
>WNWK01029435.1:0-24415 GCA_009830355.1 Cherax destructor | reverse complement strand
GAGCCTGGCCCATGGCCGGGCTCAGAGAGTAGAGAAATTCTCAAAACTCATCAAAGGTATATCAAAGGTATATACCGTAACCACCAGTCTATTGTGGTTGAAATCGCCCATCATAGGAATCTTTGCTTTAGCTTTATGTTGTCACCTGAGTGCCTGTGCTACAGTGTTGTCACCTGAGTGCCTGTGCTACAGTGTTGTCACCTGAGTGCCTGTGCTACTGTTGTCACCTGAGTGCCTGTGCAAGTTTTCACCTGAGTGCCGGCAGTGTTGTCACCTGAGTGCCGTGCTACAGTGTTGTCACCTGAGTGCCTGTGCTACAGTGTTGTCACCTGAGTGCCTGTGCTACAGTGTTGTCACCTGAGTGCCTGTGCTACAGTGTTGTCACCTGAGTGCCTGTGCTACAGTGTTGTCACCTGAGTGCCTGTGCTACAGTGTTGTCACCTGAGTGCCTGTGCTACAGTGTTGTCACCTGAGTGCCTGTGCTACAGTGTTGTCACCTGAGTGCCTGTGCTACAGTGTTGTCACCTGAGTGCCTGTGCTACAGTGTTGTCACCTGAGTGCCTGTGCTACAGTGTTGTCACCTGAGTGCCTGTGCTACAGTGTTGTCACCTGAGTCCATGTGCTACAGTGTTGTCACCTGAGTGCCTGTGCTACAGTGTTGTCACCTGAGTGCCTGTGCTACAGTGTTGTCACCTGAGTGCCTGTGCTACAGTGTTGTCACCTGAGTGCCTGTGCTACAGTGTTGTCACCTGAGTGCCTGTGCTACAGTGTTGTCACCTGAGTGCCTGTGCTCAGTGTGTACACCTGAGTGCGTGCTAAGTGTTGTCACCTGAGTGCCTGTGCTACAGTGTTGTCACCTGAGTGCCTGTGCTACAGTGTTGTCACCTGAGTGCCTGTGCTACAGTGTTGTCACCTGAGTGCCTGTGCTACAGTGTTGTCACCTGAGTGCCTGTGCTACAGTGTTGTCACCTGAGTGCCTGTGCTACAGTGTTGTCACCTGAGTGCCTGTGCTACAGTGTTGTCACCTGAGTGCCTGTGCTACAGTGTTGTCACCTGAGTGCCTGTGCTACAGTGTTGTCACCTGAGTGCCTGTGCTACAGTGTTGTCACCTGAGTGCCTGTGCTACAGTGTTGTCACCTGAGTGCCTGTGCTACAGTGTTGTCACCTGAGTGCCTGTGCTACAGTGTTGTCACCTGAGTGCCTGTGCTACAGTGTTGTCACCTGAGTGCCTGTGCTACAGTGTTGTCACCTGAGTGCCTGTGCTACAGTGTTGTCACCTGAGTGCCTGTGCTACAGTGTTGTCACCTGAGTGCCTGTGCTACAGTGTTGTCACCTGAGTGCCTGTGCTACAGTGTTGTCACCTGAGTGCCTGTGCTACAGTGTTGTCACCGAGTGCTACATTGTCACCTGAGTGCCTGTGCACAGTGTTGTCACCTGAGTGCCTGTGCTACAGTGTTGTCACCTGAGTGCCTGTGCTACAGTGTTGTCACCTGAGTGCCTGTGCTACAGTGTTGTCACCTGAGTGCCTGTGCTACAGTGTTGTCACCTGAGTGCCTGTGCTACAGTGTTGTCACCTGAGTGCCTGTGCTACAGTGTTGTCACCTGAGTGCCTGTGCTACAGTGTTGTCACCTGAGTGCCTGTGCTACAGTGTTGTCACCTGAGTGCCTGTGCTACAGTGTTGTCACCTGAGTGCCTGTGCTACAGTGTTGTCACCTGAGTGCCTGTGCTACAGTGTTGTCACCTGAGTGCCTGTGCTACAGTGTTGTCACCTGAGTGCCTGTGCTACAGTGTTGTCACCTGAGTGCCTGTGCTACAGTGTTGTCACCTGAGTGCCTGTGCTACAGTGTTGTCACCTGAGTGCCTGTGCTACAGTGTTGTCACCTGAGTGCCTGTGCTACAGTGTTGTCACCTGAGTGCCTGTGCTACAGTGTTGTCACCTGAGTGCCTGTGCTACAGTGTTGTCACCTGAGTGCCTGTGCTACAGTGTTGTCACCTGAGTGCCTGTGCTACAGTGTTGTCACCTGAGTGCCTGTGCTACAGTGTTGTCACCTGAGTGCCTGTGCTACAGTGTTGTCACCTGAGTGCCTGTGCTACAGTGTTGTCACCTGAGTGCCTGTGCTACAGTGTTGTCACCTGAGTGCCTGTGCTACAGTGTTGTCACCTGAGTGCCTGTGCTACAGTGTTGTCACCTGAGTGCCTGTGCTACAGTGTTGTCACCTGAGTGCCTGTGCTGCAGTGTTGTCACCTGAGTGCCTGTGCTACAGTGTTGTCACCTGAGTGCCTGTGCTACAGTGTTGTCACCTGAGTGCCTGTGCTCAGTGTTGTCACCTGAGTGCCTGTGCTACAGTGTTGTCACCTGAGTGCCTGTGCTACAGTGTTGTCACCTGAGTGCCTGTGCTACAGTGTTGTCACCTGAGTGCCTGTGCTACAGTGTTGTCACCTGAGTGCCTGTGCTACAGTGTTGTCACCTGAGTGCCTGTGCTACAGTGTTGTCACCTGAGTGCCTGTGCTACAGTGTTGTCACCTGAGTGCCTGTGCTACAGTGTTGTCACCTGAGTGCCTGTGCTACAGTGTTGTCACCTGAGTGCCTGTGCTACAGTGTTGTCACCTGAGTGCCTGTGCTACAGTGTTGTCACCTGAGTGCCTGTGCTACAGTGTTATCTATTGCGTTGTTGTGTTCATTTTCTTATGTGTCCTGCTGTTAGCTGATGGGTTGTATATTACCACAATTACTACTATGGACCCACCAGTCATAATTGAACTCACTATGTAGTGGCTTGTTGCTGGTCAGTTTAACCCACTTGTCTCTTCAGAACTCCAGCGGTTTCTTATTACCAGCAACTCTCCGTCTACTCGTTTACCTCCTCATTTGATATCCTGCTGGGATAACCATCTCTTATTTCGGTCAACTTTGTTTCAGTGACAGCTACGATTTCTGGGATTACATCTGCTACTCTTTCTTTCAAAATATCACTTTTTTGATAATCTGCATACATGAACTATACTCTGACCTTACCAGTCATTGTTTTGTACTGACTAGTCTGTCTTGCTGGTGCTCACCTGACTGCATTATACCAGTCATCACTAGTTGATGGCTAGGTTATCATTGATCTACCAGTCATCATAGTTGATGTCTAGGTTATCATTGATCTACCAGTCATCATAGTTGATGGCTAGGTCATCATTGATCTACCAGTCATCATAGTTGATGGCTAGGTTATCATTGATCTACCAGTCATCATAGTTGATGTCTAGGTTATCATTGATCTACCAGTCATCATAGTTGATGGCTAGGTCATCATTGATCTACCAGTCATCATAGTTGATGGCTACGTTATCATTGATCTACCAGTCATCATAGTTGATGGCTACGTTATCATTGATCTACCAGTCATCACTAGTTGATGGCTAGGTTATCATTGATCTACCAGTCATCATAGTTGATGTCTAGGTTATCATTGATCTACCAGTCATCACTAGTTGATGGCTAGGTTATCATTGATCTACGTGCACGAGGCTGCACACTGTGCACGAGGCTGCACACTGTGCACGAGGCTGCACACTGTGCACGAGGCTGCACACTGTGCACGAGGCTGCACACTGTGCACGAGGCTGCACACTGTGCACGAGGCTGCACACTGTGCACGAGGCTGCACACTGTGCACGAGGCTGCACACTGTGCACGAGGCTGCACACTGTGCACGAGGCTGCACACTGTGCACGAGGCTGCACACTGTGCACGAGGCTGCACACTGTGCACGAGGCTGCACACTGTGCACGAGGCTGCACACTGTGCACGAGGCTGCACACTGTGCACGAGGCTGCACACTGTGCACGAGGCTGCACACTGTGCACGAGGCTGCACACTGTGCACGAGGCTGCACACTGTGCACGAGGCTGCACACTGTGCACGAGGCTGCACACTGTGCACGAGGCTGCACACTGTGCACGAGGCTGCACACTGTGCACGAGGCTGCACACTGTGCACGAGGCTGCACACTGTGCACGAGGCTGCACACTGTGCACGAGGCTGCACACTGT
The DNA here is from genome assembly GCA_009830355.1 of Cherax destructor. NCBI lineage: Eukaryota > Metazoa > Arthropoda > Malacostraca > Decapoda > Parastacidae > Cherax > Cherax destructor. Next base: position 20,373 of record WNWK01029435.1, on the reverse strand, counting down.
GCACGAGGCTGCACACTGTGCACGAGGCTGCACACTGTGCACGAGGCTGCACACTGTGCACGAGGCTGCACACTGTGCACGAGGCTGCACACTGTGCACGAGGCTGCACACTGTGCACGAGGCTGCACACTGTGCACGAGGCTGCACACTGTGCACGAGGCTGCACACTGTGCACGAGGCTGCACACTGTGCACGAGGCTGCACACTGTGCACGAGGCTGCACACTGTGCACGAGGCTGCACACTGTGCACGAGGCTGCACACTGTGCACGAGGCTGCACACTGTGCACGAGGCTGCACACTGTGCACGAGGCTGCACACTGTGCACGAGGCTGCACACTGTGCACGAGGCTGCACACTGTGCACGAGGCTGCACACTGTGCACGAGGCTGCACACTGTGCACGAGGCTGCACACTACCACTGTGCACGAGGCTGCACACTACCACTGTGCACGAGGCTGCACACTACCACTGTGCACGCGGCTGCATCATGCCTACCACTGTGCACGCGGCTGCACACTACCACTGTGCACGCGGCTGCACACTACCACTGTGCACGGGCTGCACACTACCACTGTGCACGAGGCTGCACACTACCACTGTGCACGAGGCTGCACACTACCACTGTGCACGAGGCTGCACACTACCACTGTGCACGAGGCTGCACACTACCACTGTGCACGAGGCTGCACACTACCACTGTGCACGAGGCTGCACACTACCACTGTGCACGAGGCTGCACACTACCACTGTGCAGCACTACACAATCCTCAGTGGGTAATGTTACACTTAACCTCGCCAACAACACTGCAGTTTTGTTCATGAAGAATCTGCACAACTACGGTGCTAAACACACCAACTCCAAGGCTCACGGACTGATTACCTCATCTTTTGTATATACTTCTACTGTCTTCAAGTTTTGTCTTAGAATCTGTATTGATAAAGCCACTGGAGGGCGAAACGTCTACAATATAGATACCCAGATGTTGCACATGTGTCTAATTTTCAACACTATAGTTTTATCCTCAGTGGAAAATAACATTCTCACTAGTGGCAATTTTTCAGATGCATATTTGTTAAATAAAGAACTAAAAATTAACACTGGATACAAAATACAAGGTCAGATGACCTGTCATTTAGGGAACACGATAACACTGTCAAGATAACCTGTCATTTAGGGAACACAATAATACTGTCAGATAACCTGTCATTTAGGGAACACAATAATACTGTCAGATAACCTGTCATTTAGGGAACACAATAATACTGTCAGATAACCTGTCATTTAGGGAACACAATAATACTGTCAGATAACCTGTCATTTAGTGAACACAATAATACTGTCAGATAACCTGTCATTTAGGGAACACAATAATACTGTCAAGATAACCTGTCATTTAGGGAACATAATAAGGGGAATGTCAGAGTTCAAATAAATGACTGGGTGGATAACGAGAACTTTCAGAACAAGATAAATACTGCCAGTAGGTGACTAATGTAATCACTTCTTCTCTCTCGTTTAAAATATCGATCATTTTTGATGGCTCCATTCAAAGCAAGAGATATATCAAAGCCTGATAAAGTATAGAGATTGTTTACTGCTTGTATATAATAAATAAAGTATTTAGACAACTGGGAACACCTCAGAGTACTTCATTAAGAGTGAAGAAGGAGATTCCTTATAATATATGTATAAAAGATATTTGAAGGCTTAGTCCCAAATAGCAACGTACTGGGCTTTGAGATTTGGGAGGGAGTGTAAAATAAATGCAGTAAAAAGCATAGGGTCCGTGTCAACGTCCGTGGTCCAAAGTTTTTGAACCTGTTACCAGCAGACATCAGAAATATTGAAGGAACAAGTGTAGAGATTTTCTAGCGGAAACTATATTATTATCTCGGCCAAGTGGCGGATCAGTCTGATAATGTGGGTCAGCGAGCCGCATACAGCAACAGCCTACTCGAACAGGCAGTCAGCATGAAAGGCTATCCCCATGCTTGGCTTCGAGGTGGGAAAACCTGTGTGAGGTATATCTCAAGACTGGAGTATTGCTGTAAACACTCTTATAAGGCAGATGAAATTTCACATTTGGAAAAGAGAGAGATAAAATCAGTGCTCGTGAGAATTTATCCAAACAAGTAAATTACTGGGACTGCCTGAAGTCCCTTCAACTGACCCTTTGACTGTATATATTTGGCAGAAATTCTGGAAGAATGTTTGAAATATGCACACGAAAATAACTCCGTTTGACCAAGAGGCTCGAACCATGGTGAACAGCGCCCCCTGTGAAGATCAGGAGGGGGGGGGGTAATAAACTAAGATCTCTCTCGGTAAATGTAAAGAGACCAAGACTCAACACACTCTTACATAAGGTTACCAACACACTCTTACATAAGGTTACCAACAGACTCCTAGCTGTCGCGAAGAGGAACCTTGATAAATTCGTGATCAATTGAGCTGTAGTGTATAAGAACATAAGAAAGAAGGAGCACTGCAGCAGGCTTACTGGCCCATGCGAGGCAAGTCCAAGTCTCCCACCGGCTTAAGCCAATGCCCCGACCCAGCCAAGTCAGGTTACATTCACTTAAGGAAGGAGCACGGCATCTGACCTAGTAGCACAAGCTAGTCAGGTCCAACTCACACCCACCCGCACCCACTCATATATTTATCTAACCTATTTTTAAAACTACACAACGTTTTAGCCTCTATAACTGTACTCGGGAGTTTGCTCCAATCATCGACAACTCTATTACCAAACCAGTGCTTTCCTATATCCTTCCTGAATCTGAATTTATCCAACTTAAAGCCATTGCTGCGAGTCCTGTCAATACTAGATATTTTCAGCACGCTATTTACATCCCCTTTATTTATTCCTGGTTTCCATTTATACACCTCAATCATATCTTCCCTAATTCTACGCCTTTCTAGAGTGCAGATTCAAGGCCCTCAGTCTATCCTCATAGGGAAGATTTCTGATACATGGACTGCATGCTGCTAGCACCAACAGTTGGATTGATCAGGCCATGAACTAGGTTTGGAACGGAACCCTGGGAGCTTGTTCTGTTATCATCATTACGTGAAGAGTGTTTATAACTTGTCCCATTTACTATCTTCAGACTGAAGTAATTCCTAAGATGGCATTGAAAATTCTCTCACTCACTCTCCACTCTGTGTAATTCCCTGAGTACTCAGTATGCCATTATCAAATACTGCTTGATAATTCTAGTCAGGTTAGGTTAATTTTCTGGAATACCAATGTAGTGTGTAATGCCTGGCCTAGGACTGCACTATGAGAGTGACTGAACTCTGGTAATTCATCATAGGTCAAGTTGTGGATGAGTGTGTGGGAGTGGTGGATGTTGTGGGCAGTGGTTGTTGACTGGATGTTAGGTGTGGATGAGTGTGTGGGCAGTGGTTGTTGACTGGATGTTAGGTGTGGGAGTGGTGGATTTGTGGGCAGTGGTTGTTGACTGGATGTTAGGTGTGAATGAGTGTGTTGGATGTGTGGGCAGTGGTTGTTGACTGGATGTTAGATGTGGATGAGTGTGTTGGATGTGTGGGCAGTGGTTGTTGACTGGATGTTAGGTGTGGATGAGTGTGTTGGATGTGTGGGCAGTGGTTGTTGACTGGATGTTAGGTGTGGATGAGTGTGTGGGCAGTGGTTGTTGACTGGATGTTAGGTGTGGATGAGTGTGTGGGCAGTGGTTGTTGACTGGATGTTAGGTGTGGATGAGTGTGTGGGCAGTGGTTGTTGACTGGATGTTAGGTGTGGATGAGTGTGTGGGCAGTGGTTGTTGACTGGATGTTAGGTGTGGATGAGTGTGTGGGCAGTGGTTGTTGACTGGATGTTAGGTGTGGATGAGTGTGTGGGCAGTGGTTGTTGACTGGATGTTAGGTGTGGATGAGTGTGTGGGCAGTGGTTGTTGACTGGATGTTAGGTGTGGATGAGTGTGTGGGCAGTGGTTGTTGACTGGATGTTAGGTGTGGATGAGTGTGGGGCAGTGGTTGTTGACTGGATGTTAGGTGTGGATGAGTGTGTGGGCAGTGGTTGTTGACTGGATGTTAGGTGTGGAGGAGTGTGTGGGCAGTGGTTGTTGACTGGATGTTAGGTGTGGAGGAGTGTGTGGGCAGTGGTTGTTGACTGGATGTTAGGTGTGGATGAGTGTGTGGGCAGTGGTTGTTGACTGGATGTTAGGTGTGGATGAGTGTGTGGGCAGTGGTTGTTGACTGGATGTTAGGTGTGGATGAGTGTGTGGGCAGTGGTTGTTGACTGGATGTTAGGTGTGGATGAGTGTGTGGGCAGTGGTTGTTGACTGGATGTTAGGTGTGGAGGGAGGAAGGTGTAACATTGGTGGTGTATAATGTGGTGGTGGTGTAACATTGGTGGTGTATAATGTGGTGGTGGTGGTGTTGCGAGGCGACCTTCCCACAACAATACTGCTGCAACACGTGTTACTGACACGCTGACACCTGGTGATGCTGCTTCATGCTGACACCTGGTGATGCTGCTTCATGCTGACACCTGGTGATGCTGCTTCATGCTGACACCTGGTGATGCTGCTTCATGCTGACACCTGGTGATGCTGCTTCATGCTGACACCTGGTGATGCTGCTTCATGCTGACACCTGGTGATGCTGCTTCATGCTGACACCTGGTGATGCTGCTTCATGCTGACACCTGGTGATGCTGCTTCATGCTGACACCTGGTGATGCTGCTTCATGCTGACACCTGGTGATGCTGCTTCATGCTGCACCTGTGAGCTGCCATGCTGACACCTGGTGATGCTGCTTCATGCTGACACCTGGTGATGCTGCTTCATGCTGACACCTGGTGATGCTGCTTCATGCTGACACCTGGTGATGCTGCTTCATGCTGACACCTGGTGATGCTGCTTCATGCTGACACCTGGTGATGCTGCTTCATGCTGACACCTGGTGATGCTGCTTCATGCTGACACCTGGTGATGCTGCTTCATGCTGACACCTGGTGATGCTGCTTCATGCTGACACCTGGTGATGCTGCTTCATGCTGACACCTGGTGATGCTGCTTCATGCTGACACCTGGTGATGCTGCTTCATGCTGACACCTGGTGAGCTGCTTCATGCTGACACCTGGTGATGCTGCTTCATGCTGACACCTGGTGATGCTGCTTCATGCTGACACCTGGTGATGCTGCTTCATGCTGACACCTGGTGATGCTGCTTCATGCTGACACCTGGTGATGCTGCTTCATGCTGACACCTGGTGATGCTGCTTCATGCTGACACCTGGTGATGCTGCTTCATGCTGACACCTGGTGATGCTGCTTCATGCTGACACCTGGTGATGCTGCTTCATGCTGACACCTGGTGATGCTGCTTCATGCTGACACCTGGTGATGCTGCTTCATGCTGACACCTGGTGATGCTGCTTCATGCTGACACCTGGTGATGCTGCTTCATGCTGACACCTGGTGAGCTGCTTCATGCTGACACCTGGTGATGCTGCTTCATGCTGACACCTGGTGATGCTGCTTCATGCTGACACCTGGTGATGCTGCTTCATGCTGACACCTGGTGATGCTGCTTCATGCTGACACCTGGTGATGCTGCTTCATGCTGACACCTGGTGATGCTGCTTCATGCTGACACCTGGTGATGCTGCTTCATGCTGACACCTGGTGATGCTGCTTCATGCTGACACCTGGTGATGCTGCTTCATGCTGACACCTGGTGATGCTGCTTCATGCTGACACCTGGTGATGCTGCTTCATGCTGACACCTGGTGATGCTGCTTCATGCTGACACCTGGTGATGCTGCTTCATGCTGACACCTGGTGATGCTGCTTCATGCTGACACCTGGTGAAGCTGCTTCATGCTGACACCTGGTGATGCTGCTTCATGCTGACACCTGGTGATGCTGCTTCATGCTGACACCTGGTGATGCTGCTTCATGCTGACACCTGGTGATGCTGCTTCATGCTGACACCTGGTGATGCTGCTTCATGCTGACACCTGGTGAAGCTGCTTCATGCTGACACCTGGTGATGCTGCTTCATGCTGACACCTGGTGAAGCTGCTTCATGCAGACACCTGGTGATGCTGCTTCATGCTGACACCTGGTGATGCTGCTTCATGCTGAAACCTGGGGATGCTGCTTCATGCTGACACCTGGTGAAGCTGCTTCATGCTGACACCTGGTGAAGCTGCTTCATGCTGACACCTGGTGATGCTGCTTCATGCTGACACCTGGTGATGCTGCTTCATGCTGACACCTGGTGATGCTGCTTCATGCTGACACCTGGTGATGCTGCTTCATGCTGACACCTGGTGATGCTGCTTCATGCTGACACCTGGTGATGCTGCTTCATGCTGACACCTGGTGATGCTGCTTCATGCTGACACCTGGTGATGCTGCTTCATGCTGACACCTGGTGAAGCTGCTTCATGCTGACACCTGGTGAGCTGCTTCATGCTGACACCTGGTGATGCTGCCTTCATGCTGACACCTGGTGATGCTGCTTCATGCTGACACCTGGTGATGCTGCTTCATGCTGACACCTGGTGAAGCTGCTTCATGCTGACACCTGGTGATGCTGCTTCATGCTGACACCTGGTGATGCTGCTTCATGCTGACACCTGGTGATGCTGCTTCATGCTGACACCTGGTGATGCTGCTTCATGCTGACACCTGGTGATGCTGCTTCATGCTGACACCTGGTGATGCTGCTTCATGCTGACACCTGGTGATGCTGCTTCATGCTGACACCTGCTAGTGGAGGTAAGGTGGTAGGTGTCCCAGAAGTGTGGACTCCTTCACTCGTCACTTAAAACACTTGGAATTTGAAATTGTGTGCTGGGAGGGAAGGAGAGGGGGAGGGGGAGGGAGGGGGAGCTGCTGCTGGGGTCGTTGACAGCAAATGTGCGTGTGGCTGTGCTGCTGCTGCTGTTGCTGCTACTGCTCTTACTGTTGTTGCTGTTACTGTTGCTGATACTGCTCTTATTGTTACTGTTGCTGCTACTGCTGTTACTGTTGGTGTTACTGTTGCTGCTACTATTGCTGTTACTGTTGCTGCTACGGCTCTTACTGTTGTTTTTGTTACTGTTACTGCTGTTACTGTTGCTCCTACTGCTCTTACTGTTGCTGCTACTGCTCTTACTGTTGCTGCTACTGTTATTGTTGCTGCTACTACTATTGCTGTTACTGTTGCTGCTACGGCTCTTACTGTTTTTGTTACTGTTACTGCTGTTGCTTCTACTGATGTTACTGTTGCTGATACTGTTGTTACTGTTGCTGCTACTGCTGTTATTGTTGCTGCTACTATTGCTGTTACTGTAGCTGCTACGGCTCTTACTGTTTTTTGTTACTGTTACTGCTGCTACTGCTGTTGCTGCTACTGCTGTTACTGTTGCTGCTACTGCTGTTACTGTTGCTGCTACTGCTGTTACTGTTGCTGCTACTGATGTTACTGTTGCTGCTACTGCTGTTGCTGCTACTGCTGTTACTGTTGTTACTGTTGCTGCTACTGCTGTTACTGTTGCTGCTACTGCTGTTACTGTTGCTGCTACTGCTGTTACTGTTGCGCTACTGCTGTTACTGTTGCTGCTACTGCTGTTACTGTTACTGCTGTTACTGTTGCTGCTACTGCTGTTGCTGCTACTGATGTTACTGTTGTTACTACTGTTGCTGCTACTGCCGTTACTGTTGCGGCTACTGCTGTTACTGTTGCTGCTACTGCTGTTACTGTTGCTGCTACTGCTGTTACTGTTGCGGCTACTGCTGTTACTGTTGCGGCTACTGCTGTTACTGTTGCGGCTACTGCTGTTACTGTTGCTGCTACTGCTGTTACTGTTGCGGCTACTGCTGTTACTGTTGCTGCTACTGATGTTACTGTTGCGGCTACTGCTGTTGCTGCTACTGCTGTTACTGTTGCTGCTACTGCTGTTACTGTTGCGGCTACTGCTGTTACTGTTGCTGCTACTGCTGTTACTGTTGCTGCTACTGTTGTTACTGTTGCTGCTACTGATGTTACTGTTGCTGCTACTGATGTTACTGTTGCTGCTACTGATGTTACTGTTGCTGCTACTGCTGTTACTGTTGCTGCTACTGCTGTTACTGTTGCTGCTACTGCTGTTACTGTTGCTGCTACTGCTGTTACTGTTGCTGCTACTGCTGTTACTGTTGCTGCTACTGCTGTTACTGTTGCTGCTACTGCTGTTACTGTTGCTGCTACTGCTGTTACTGTTGCTGCTACTCTTGCTGTTACTGTGTGATAAATAGTACCAATAACAATGGTTCGTGAACTGACAGTTGTTTTTCAGCTGAAATATTTCACAAGGAACAAGAGTCGTGTTTCTCATGTTACTTTGATAATAATAATAATAATAATGTTGATGATAATAATGTTGATAATAACATTAATGCAGGAGTCGAGACAAATAAATGTATTAGAGTTGCAAAACACAGTAATATTTGTCTATATTCACTACACTCCATCACATAATTGTTTCAACTGGAATAATCACTTGTCAAACTTTACACCACTTTGTATATGTTGGAACAAATGTACCATTACCGCAGTGAAACTGGCGCCTCCGCGTAATTCACACTTGTTGTTGGAACAAATGTACCATTACCGCAGTGAAACTGGCGCCTCCGCGTAATTCACACTTGTTGTTGGAACAAATGTACCATTACCGCAGTGAACCTGCGCCTCCGCCGCGTAATTCACACTTGTTGTTGGAACAAATGTACCATTACCGCAGTGAACCTGCGCCTCCGCCGCGTAATTCACACTTGTTGTTGGAACAAATGTACCATTACCGTAGTGAAACTGGCGCCTCCGCGTAATTCACACTTGTTGTTGGAACAAATGTACCATTACCGTAGTGAAACTGGCGCCTCCGCGTAATTCACACTTGTTGTTGGAACAAATGTACCATTACCGCAGTGAAACTACGCCTCCGCCGCGTAATTCACACTTGTTGTTGGAACAAATGTACCATTACCGTAGTGAAACTGGCGCCTCCGCGTAATTCACACTTGTTGTTGGAACAAATGTACCATTACCGCAGTGAAACTGGCGCCTCCGCCGCGTAATTCACACTTGTTGTTGGAACAAATGTACCATTACCGTAGTGAAACTGGCGCCTCCGCGTAATTCACACTTGTTGTTGGAACAAATGTACCATTTCCGCAGTGAAACTGCGCCTCCGCCGCGTAATTCACACTTGTTGTTGTTTAATTCATTCTTCAATAAAAATTATTCACACTCCTTCGTATAGTAGTAAAATATTACTATTGACTACTTAAGTAAGTAGTGAAAGTTTTGCTCTGTACTCTGGTAAGTTTAAGGGGCACGTAAATAAATAAGGGGCAGTGGAGAACAACATGACGTTCAATGGTGATAAGTTTCAGCTGCTTAGGTATGGAAAAAATGAAGAACTCAAAAGAAACACTATATACAAAACGCAAGAGGGTCACCACATAGAACGAAAGGAACACGTAAAGGACTTGGGAATAATTATGTCTGCTGATCTGTCGTTTAAAGACCATAACAAGACAAAGATCACAACAGCCAGGAAGATGACGGGGTGGGTATTGAGAACTTTCAAAACAAGGGAAATAATGCCGATGGTGACACTATTCAAATCGCTAGTGCTCCCTCACTTAGAATACTGCTCAGTGCTGACGGCCCCGTTCAGGGCAGGAGAAATAGCAGAGCTGGAACAAATCCAGAGATCGTTTACGGCTCACATTGAGCCATTGAAACATCTAAATTATTGGGAACGCCTTCAAGTCTTGAACATGTACTCATTGGAGCGGAGGAGAGAGAGATACATGATAATATATACATGGAAAGTACTTGAGGGCCTGGTCCCAAATCTGCACACTGCCATAACAACATACTGGAGTGAGAGATATGAGAGAAAGTGTAAAATAAACCCAGTGAGGAGCAGGGGTGCGGTGGGGACAATACTGGAGCACTGTATTAACATCCGGGGTCCCAGACTATTCAACATCTTACCAGAAGATATCCGAAACACGGCTGGAACCAGTGTAGAAGCCTTCAAGAGGAAACTGGACAAATATCTTCACCAGGTGCCAGATCAACCAGGCTGTGATGGATATGTGGGGCAGCGGGCCTCCAGCAGCAACAGCCTGGTTGACCAGGCAAGCACCAGACGAGCCTGGCCTATGGCCGGGCTCAGAGAATAGATACTCTCGAAACTCTTCAAAGGTATATCAAAGGTATATCTTCTAATAACATGTTCATTTGTCCATAATTACTATCACATTTGCTTTGTCTGCTTCGTAAGGTATACTCCAGGATCTTTCCTTAATTCATGGTATAACTTAACAAATCTTTGAGGACAATTGTCTGAGTTTTGTTCACACCTCTACAACACAATTGTCATCAAAGATTTGTTAAGTTATACCATGAATTAAGGAAAGATCCTGGACTTCACCTTACCAAACAAGACAAAGCAAATGCGATAGTAATTATGGACCAGGTAGATTATAGTGGAAAAATGAACATATTATTAGAAGACAGGGGAACTTAGGTGCCTTTTAAAACCTTCTAGGTCTGTTACTTGTGTTTTATGATGGGTCTCTCAGCGTGTCTCCCAACCCCCCCCACACCCTCCCAACCTATCTCTTTTTTTTAACCTCCAATACTACCTTTGATGAGTTGCGAGAGTTTTTCCTACTGGCAGAGCCCGACCTTGAGCGAGGCTCGTCTGGTTCAGGTCTAAGTAATTTGGGTGTATTGTAAACTTAACTACCCTTGTCTAGGTTTTATGAAGGTAAGTGGTGTGTGTTGAGGTGAGTGGTGTGTGTTGAGGTGAGTGGTGTGTGTTGAGGTGAGTGGTGTGTGTTGAGGTGAGTGGTGTGTGTTGAGGTGAGTGGTGTGTGTTGAGGTGTTTCAAACTCTAGTCCAGCTGAAGCAATAATGAAGGATAAATAAAGTGGGTGACACCAGTAATAAATATAACCTCTCACTCTGTATTCTTTCATTAATAACAACATTGAGTGTTCCACCGCCCGTGTTCGTCTCCACTCTTACTGCTTGTTGGATTTGACTTCAACAACAAGTTATTACAGTAATGATTTATATTCTAATTTGTTCCGTTTTAAAGTACACATTGGTTGTACCGACCGTTAAGCCACACTTACAATATAAACAACTAGCGAGGTCCTCATCACACCACGTCTTGACTGGTGGTAGTGATGTTATTGTACACATCACACCACGTCTTGACTGGTGGTAGTGATGTTATTGTACACATCACACCACGTCTTGACTGGTGGTAGTGATGTTATTGTACACATCACACCACGTCTTGACTGGTGGTAGTGATGTTATTGTACACATCACACCACGTCTTGACTGGTGGTAGTGATGTTGTACACATCACACCACGTCTTGACTGGTGGTAGTGATGTTGTACACATCACACCACGTCTTCACTGGTGGTAGTGATGTTGTACACATCACACCACGTCTTGACTGGTGGTAGTGATGTTGTACATCACACCACGTCTGACTGGTGGTAGTGATTTTTGTACACATCACACCACGTCTTGACTGGTGGTAGTGATGTTGTACACATCACACCACGTCTTGACTGGTGGTAGTGATGTTTGTACACATCACACCACGTCTTCACTGGTGGTAGTGATGTTGTACACATCACACCACGTCTTCACTGGTGGTAGTGATGTTGTACACATCACACCACGTCTTCACTGGTGGTAGTGATGTTGTACACATCACACCACGTCTTCACTGGTGGTAGTGATGTTGTACACATCACACCACGTCTTCACTGGTGGTAGTGATGTTGTACACATCACACCACGTCTTCACTGGTGGTAGTGATGTTGTACACATCACACCACGTCTTCACTGGTGGTAGTGATGTTGTACACATCACACCACGTCTTCACTGGTGGTAGTGATGTTGTACACATCACACCACGTCTTCACTGGTGGTAGTGATGTTGTACACATCACACCACGTCTTCACTGGTGGTAGTGATGTGTACAAGTGAGGCTCTCATAAGGAAAGTTGGAGCACGCATCAATAACTGCCTCTACCTTCAGCAGAACTGTTTGCCATACCCACTTGACTCGAATGCGTCATGTATCTAAGTCCACTCTTAATTGGGGGTAAGCTGATGCTCTGTTTTTTTTTTTTTTTGGTAGTGATGTTGTACACATCACACCACGTCTTCACTGGTGGTAGTGATGTTGTACACATCACACCACGTCTTCACTGGTGGTAGTGATGTTGTACACATCACACCACGTCTTCACTGGTGGTAGTGATGTTGTACACATCACACCACGTCTTCACTGGTGGTAGTGATGTTGTACACATCACACCACGTCTTCACTGGTGGTAGTGATGTTGTACACATCACACCACGTCTTCACTGGTGGTAGTGATGTTGTACACATCACACCACGTCTTCACTGGTGGTAGTGATGTTGTACACATCACACCACGTCTTCACTGGTGGTAGTGATGTTGTACACATCACACCACGTCTTCACTGGTGGTAGTGATGTTGTACACATCACACCACGTCTTCACTGGTGGTAGTGATGTTGTACACATCACACCACGTCTTCACTGGTGGTAGTGATGTGTACACATCACACCACGTCTTCACTGGTGGTAGTGATGTTGTACACATCACACCACGTCTTCACTGGTGGTAGTGATGTTGTACACATCACACCACGTCTTCACTGGTGGTAGTGATGTCATACAGAGTGATGGCTCTCATAAAGAAATTGGAGCACGCATCAATAACTGGGCCTCTACCCTTCAGACAGAACTGTTTGCCATACTCCTTGCACTCAAATGCGTCCATGTATCTAAGGTTGACTCTCTAATTGTAACTGATTCTCTGTCATCCATAAATGCTCTCAACTCATCAAGTATAACTTGTAGTATGCTTGTGTCAGAAGCCAGACACAGGTTTGGTAGGATTGTGGATAGTAGAGTCAGAGTGCACATGCTGTGGATTCCATCTCACATTGGTCTTCAGATGCATGATACAACTGATAAATTGGCTAAGTTTTATGCTTTCAAAGAGGGGGTAGATTACAATCTTGGCTTGTCAGTTAGCAGTTTGAGAACAATAATACGAAAAGAACTTCAACTGAATTTTATTGACTTAAGACTCAGGGAGATTGACACCAGTCAGTCCATCTATCATCATTCTATCATGCAGGAGGAGCCACATGTCTATGGTGCATCCAACAAAATAAGCAGACTCTTGGATGTCACTACTGCCCGCCTCCGGCTGGGTTACAAGTATATTTGGCAGGTTAAATCACCATCACCAGATGTAGACCAAACAAAATGTAAACTTTGCCAGATGGACTATTGTCACACCCTGCGTCATTATGTACTGGAATGCGAAAATTAATGAATTCATAAATAACTCACTCAGAAATGTTCAAGATATGACAAAGTATTGTATCCACAGTGGTATATTACAGACCATTCTGGACAAACAAACTGACTTTGCTCCCTGTAAATAAAGCTAATATTTGCATTAATAACTCATTGCAATTGTTATGAGGTGTGGACGTGTGAATGTTTCATTACCTTTGTAACTTATAAATGTTGACTTATACTCGACAATGGAGGAGTGTGAAGTTCCAGTGTAGAGGAACACCTCTGTCTTGTGTGAAGTTCCAGTGTAGAGGAACACCTCTGTCTTGTGTGAAGTTCCAGTGTAGAGGAACACCTCTGTCTTGTGTGAAGTTCCAGTGTAGAGGAACACCTCTGTCTTGTGTGAAGTTCCAGTGTAGAGGAACACCTCTGTCTTGTGTGAAGTTCCATTGTAGAGGAACACATCTCTGTCTTGTGTGAAGTTCCATTGTAGAGGAACACATCTCTGTCTTGATGCACAGTATATCAGCTGGGTGATATACTGTTTCCTCAGTGATTGCCACTCATGCACAGTATATCAGCTGGGTGATATACTGTGTCCTCAGTGATTGCCACTCATGCACATTCTTATAGTCGTTGCTAAGGATGATACGTCATGATTCATGTCTTCGTCTTTTTCTGGTCAAAATTAGTTCGGGTACTATACCTTAGGGAAGAGCTTTTCATTATGGCAGTCTCTGATTTTGCTATAATCAAAATTATTCTTTGTGTTTATTTGATAGGAAGTTAAGTATCCGTCTGCCCACTTCTCCACTTATTCCTTGTGCCGGCATTTTGCTAGCCATTACACCAATGTCACACTTGTTGAAGGTTATTGTAAAGTCTGTGCATGTTACATCACTATTTTATTTGTCTTCCTGTCTATCCAAGATCATGTCATAGTAGTCAACAGTTTGGTGAGGCAGGATCGACTTGCGCTAAACCCTTTCTGCCCTGGCTCACACACTTGTTGTTTTACTAAACTATTTCAAAGATTTCGATAGTTTGGGACGTCAGTACTATCATGTTACTGTTACCTTTGTAGAGTGGGACTCTGTTATATCCATCATTTTTAATGACTATGGGATAACTCTCATGTCCACTTAGTTTTCCAGTATCTCCAACCTTTCCGACTTTAACCTCACCTCGGCATGCCCAGGGTCTGCCAGGGTCAGAGCACCCCAGGGTCGACGAGCCTCTCCAGGCAGACATGCCGAGCTCTCCCACAGACATGCCGCTCTCTGGGTCAGATGCACTCTGCCAGGGCGATGCGTGCCCCAGGGTCAGACATGCTCTGCCGGCCTCCTCGCCCAGGTCAGACGCAGCCTCCGGCAGACATGCGCTCTGCCCAGGCGACATGCGAGCCGCCCCAGGCGCATGCGAGCTCTGCGGTCAGACTGCCCCTGCCGGTCAGACATGCCCGAGCTCTCTGCCCCAGGGTCAGACATGCCTGAGCTCTCTGCCCCAGGGTCAGACATGCCCGAGCTCTTGCCCCAGGGTCAGACATGCCGAGCTCCTGCCCCAGGGTCAGACATGCCCGAGCTCTGCCCCAGGGTCAGACATGCCCGAGCTCTCTGCCCCAGGGTCAGACATGCCCGAGCTCTCTGCCCCAGGGTCAGACATGCCGAGCTCTCTGCCCCAGGGTCAGACATGCCTCGAGCTCTCTGCCCCAGGGTCAGACATGCCCGAGCCTCTGCCCCAGGGTCAGACATGCCTGAGCTCTCTGCCCCAGGGTCAGACATGCCCGAGCCTCTGCCCCAGGGTCAGACATGCCCGAGCTCTCTGCCCCAGGGTCAGACATGCCCGACTCTCTGCCCCAGGGTCAGACATGCCGAGCTCTGCCCCAGGGTCAGACATGCCCGAGCCTCTGCCCCAGGGTCAGACATGCCCGAGCTCTCTGCCCCAGGGTCAGACATGCCCGAGCTCTCTGCCCCAGGGTCAGACATGCCCGAGCTCTCTGCCCCAGGGTCAGACATGCCCGAGCTCTCTGCCCCAGGGTCAGACATGCCCGAGCTCTCTGCCCCAGGGTCAGACATGCCCGAGCTCTCTGCCCCAGGGTCAGACATGCCCGAGCCCTCTGCCCCAGGGTCAGACATGCCCGAGCTCTCTGCCCCAGGGTCAGACATGCCCGAGCTCTCTGCCCCAGGGTCAGACATGCCTGAGCCTCTGCCCCAGGGTCAGACATGCCCGAGCTCTCTGCCCCAGGGTCAGACATGCCTGAGCTCTCTGCCCCAGGGTCAGACATGCCCGAGCCTCTGCCCCAGGGTCAGACATGCCCGAGCCCTCTGCCCCAGGGTCAGACATGCCCGAGCCCTCTGCCCCAGGGTCAGACATGCCCGAGCCCTCTGCCCCAGGGTCAGACATGCCCGAGCTCTCTGCCCCAGGGTCAGACATGCCTCGAGCCTCTGCCCCAGGGTCAGACATGCCCGAGCCTCTGCCCCAGGGTCAGACATGCCCGAGTCTCTGCCCCAGGGTCAGACATGCCCGAGCTCTCTGCCCCAGGGTCAGACATGCCCGAGCTCTCTGCCCCAGGGTCAGACATGCCCGAGCTCTCTGCCCCAGGGTCAGACATGCCCGAGCTCTCTGCCCCAGGGTCAGACATGCCGAGCCTCTGCCCCAGGGTCAGACATGCCCGAGCCTCTGCCCCAGGGTCAGCATGCCAGCCTCTGCCCCAGGGTCAGACATCTGACTTCTGCCCCAGGGTCAGACATGCCGAGCCTAGGGTCAGACATGCACCTCTGCCCCAGGGTCAGACATGCCGAGCTCTCTGCCCCAGGGTCAGACATGCCCGAGCTCTCTGCCCCAGGGTCAGACATGCCCGAGCTCTCTGCCCCAGGGTCAGACTCGTGGAACTGTTTTCAAGAACTTCCACTAGAATCAACGAATATAACCCCATTCCATAAAGATGGCAGCAAAGCAATGCCAAAGAACTATAGACCGATAACACTGATGCCCCCACATGACAGGATGCCCCCACATGACAGGATGCCCCCACATGACAGGATGCCCTACATGACAGGATGCCCCACATGACAGGATGCCCCACATGACAGGATGCCCCACATGACAGGATGCCACACATGACAGGATGCCCCACATGACAGGATGCCCCACAGGTAGGAGCAGGTTGGTCTTGCCTCTCTCATCTACTGGACCATTATGACATGGTCTTGGATGCGCTGGAAAACGACCAAAATGAAGTAGTATAAACATTTTACAAAAGCCTTCAAGAAGTACGATCTGTACCGCACGAATACCTGAAAAATAATAAGTGAAAATTGGCCAGTTAGAGTTGTAACTTTGTGGCCAGGTAGAGTTGTAACTTTGTAACAAAGAGAATGCAAAGAGTAATAGTGTATTGTGTTAAGTTGAAGGCTGTAACTGTGTAAAACATTGTATCGGATGTACTACTCTCTTCCTTATCGTCATGTCAGACATGACAAGGACGTAAACCATAGTACTGTATCATCCTTTGCATTAGATACTAGAAGTTAAGAGTCATCCAGTGAGGACACTGCAGATCTCTTAAGTGGATATAAACCAAGTCCTTCAGTGGGGACACTGCAGATCTCTTAAGTGGATATAAACCAAGTCCTTCAGTGGGGCCAAGAAAATATGATGTTCAGTGTGGAGAAATTTCAGTTACTCTGTTATGAAGGAAGGAAATAAAAAACAGCAGAGTATAACACTAAGTGCTTTATAGAGGGAAAATTTAATGTGAAGAAGTTAGGAGTGATAATATAGGAGGATCTCACGTTGAAGGATCACAACAATGTTATCAGAACCACACAGCATGAACAAGAATCATCAAAACAAGAGATGTCAAGTTATTGATGATCCTCTTAAAAGTCTAGTTAATGATGTAAGTTGGAGCGAAACGTAGTCATAACTTGTCTCTCATATATACGCTTTGTTTTGTGTATTCCAGTCACGGTATTGTTTCTCTTTATTCTTTACAGGTGTTTTTAAGGCAGGTATATATAACCTTTACTGCGTCTATAAATCCCTGCAAGCAACTAAATTACTGGCAAAGTTTGAAGGCTCTCCATCTGTATTCCTTGGAATGCAGACGAAAAAAAAATCACAATTTACACTTTTGAGTCCAAGAGGCACTGGTGCCAAATGTGCACACGGCTTGGCACAGTGCGAAATACCTCCCTGTGAAAATCAGTATTGTCCTGAGTGTACAAAGAGAACAACACAGTGTAACAGAACCAAGATCATTCAACATACTTCATACATAAGAGGAGTTACCAACACACACCTACATAAGAGGAGTTACCAACACACACCTACATAAGAGGAGTTACCAACACACACCTTCCTGTCTTCTAGACGCAACTTGACAAGTTCCTCATGCCATTTTCTGATCACCTGGACTTTGGCTATTACATCAGATTGCATGCAACAAGCCGTAACAGCCTGGTTGATCAGGTTGATCTACAGGGGCACGGAGCCTTCCGAAAGCATAATTTCAGATTTTTTGTCAGATATCTCCATTGAATATACATGGCACGTGATATTTTTATGCAGTGTTTAATGAATTTGTAATTCCAGGAGGTCCTGGGGCAGAGTTGATGACATGTTATCAAGGGCTTCTTCGAGGGGCTCAGGGTTACGTCAGAAATTATTGATATATCGCCATCTGCTGAACATCCTGTAGAAAAACCTGGTTTAGCGGAGTGTTGTAGGGGTCATCTTAAGATAAAGATCCATGTCGGAGGTTTCTACCCTCACTTATAACCTAACAACTACAACAAGAAGGTTTTGACAGCTACGTAATCTGTCAAACATTCTACTAAGGTTTTGACAGCTACGTAAGCTGTCAAAGATTCTACTAAGGTTTTGACAGCTACGTAAGCTGTCAAACAATCTACTAAGGTTTTGACAGCTACGTAAGCTGTCAAACATTCTACTAAGGTTTTGACAGCTACGTAAGCTGTCAAAGATTCTACTAAGGTTTTGACAGCTACGTAAGCTGTCAAACAATCTACTAAGGTTTTGACAGCTACGTAATCTTGCGAGGTTTCGTTGTAGCAGAGTTGGACTGGGAATTACTCTGAGGACGGTTATCAGCCACAAACATTTGATATAAATATAAGTGAAGAGTAAGTTGAGTGTTGCAACATGCAAGTGCAAGTCAACCTAAACATCAAGAAAGGAACATTATTGCAGTGTGACCCCAAGAGAAGTTAGGGTGGACTGTTACCTGCATACTTGTACTTGTCGCGGGTCATCGCCCTCCCATCCTCTGCGGCCCGCTGAACACACCAGGCTTCCTGCCTGATCACTCACACTCTTCCTGCTGGTAACACAAACCTGAGTAATGCTACGTTAATTTATGAAGGGCAGATAAGCCTGCCAACTTACTCTAATGCAAATCAAAACATTAAACTCTATTAAATAGCGGAGATATGATTATGTAATAATCAGTGCATAAGATATGATTGTATCTATCAGTACATAATATCTTTAGATATTAATCAGTGCATAAGATATGATTGTATCTATCAGTACATAATATCTTTAGATATTAATCAGTGCATAAGACATAGAAATTTAAAAGTATACATTTTCGTGGCAGCTTGTCCACTTGATACACACACACACACACACACACACACACACACAGTTCACACACACACACACACACACACACACACAGTCCCACACAAGAGATTAGTGCAGAAGCTGGAGGACCAGGCAGGGGTAACAGGGAAGGCACTACAATGGATCAGGGAATACCTGTCAGGAAGACAGCAGCGAGTCATGGTACGTGGCGAGGTGTCAGAGTGGGCGCCGGTGACAAGTGGGGTTCCACAGGGGTCAGTCCTGGGACCAGTGCTGTTTCTGGTATTTGTGAACGACATGACGGAAGGAATAGACTCCGAAGTGTCCCTGTTTGCAGATTATGGAAAGTTGATGAGAAGAATTCAATCGGACGAGGACCAGGCAGAACTACAAAGGGATCTGGACAGGCTGCAAGCCTGGTCCAGCAATTGGCTTCTGGAGTTCAACCCAACCAAGTGCAAAGTCATGAAGATTGGGGAAGGGCAAAGAAGACCGCAGACGGAGTACAGTCTAGGGGGGCCAGAGACTGCAAACCTCAATCAAGGAAAAAGATCTTGGGGTGAGTATAACACCAGGAACATCTCCTGAGGCGCACATCAACCAAATAACTGCTGCAGCATACGGGCGCCTAGCAAACCTAAGAACAGCATTCCGACATCTTAATAAAGAATCGTTCAGGACCCTGTACACTGTGTACGTTAGGCCCATACTGGAGTATGCTGCACCAGTTTGGAACCCACATTTATCCAAGCACGTAAAGAAGCTAGAGAAAGTGCAAAGGTTTGCAACAAGACTAGTCCCGGAGCTAAGGGGTATGTCCTACGAGGAGAGGTTAAGGAAAATAGACCTGACGACACTGGAGGACAGGAGAGATAGGGGGACATGATAACAACATATAAGATACTGAGAGGAATTGACAAAGTGGACAGAGACAGAATGTTCCAGAGATGGGACACAGTAACAAGGGGACACAGTTGGAAGTTGAAGACTCAGATGAATCACAGAGATGTTAGGAAGTATTTCTTCAGTCACAGAGTGGTCGGGAAGTGGAATAATTTAGGAAGCGATGTAGTGGAGGCAGGCTCCATACATAGCTTTAAGCAGAGGTATGATAAAGCTCATGGCGCAGGGAGAGTGACCCAGTAGCGGCCAGTGAAGAGGCGGGGCCAGGAGCTGTGACTCGACCCCTTCAACCACAACTAGACGAGTACACACACACACAACCCTTGAAGCGATGTACGAGTTGCCCTGAGCCACATAAGTGTGGGGAGAGCCATAATTTTATAAGTGAACTAGAAATAACTATTTGGTGGCGGGGTCAGTGGGCCTAGTGTGCTCCAGGCGACGTTGCCACGTGTGTCACCCTGG